>CAUYPK010131474.1:0-22852 GCA_963574355.1 Loris lydekkerianus | reverse complement strand
GGTGCATCTTACAAGGGTACATGTGAAACTTAGTAAACGTAGAATATAAATGTCTTAACACAATAACTAAGAAAATGCCAGGAAGGCTATGTTAACCAGTGTGATGAAAATATGTCAAATGGTATATAAAACCAGTGTATGGTGCCCCATGATCGCATTAATGTACACAGCTATGATTTAATTAAAAATAAATAAATAAATACAATTTTGTGATTTTTTTTTCTCTCTACTTTAAGACAACCCCATGTTGGGATTTTATTCACACTCTGGTACATTGATTTATCTGATGTGCTTGTAAGTGCATATAAAAACTAAATTTGAATAAAAACCAAATTTGACTAAAATGGAAACCAATCCACTTTTGTGGTGGCCTCAAACTCTACCCTCAAATAGGCACCTTCTAAAATAAGTGCTATGCAACATGTGCAAAGGGTATTTGCAAGAAAGTGAAAGGGGTGGAGTTGAAATTGTGCATTTAAAATCTAGAGGAGTTACTACAGCTCTCTGAAGTCCTATTATCTGGCAAGGTCTTATAATTTTGTTTTTTCTCACAGTTGCTATTGGAATGACTGAAGAGAAAGAGGTTAGTGGGCTTGAGATATTAAAAGGAATGATCAGTGTATCAGGTTGGGATATGTCACAGCTATAAAGGACAGAGGGGCTGGAAAATACATACAGTAAACATATTGGCTTGAGGGAAGTGAAAGGGTTGAATTAGAGACAGATGGCTGAGGGCTATCATTTACTGATTACTTGCTAGGTTGGCAGCATAGCTCTAAGCACATTACATACAGCTACTAACTCATTTAAAGTTCATACCAATCTTATGAAGTAGGTCTTATTATTATATTCATTTTATAGATGACTACACCGAGACACACTAAGCCTGAATAACTTGCCAGTACACACAGTTTATAAGTGGGCAGTACCTGTGTATTATTCTCTTTGCTAAAATAAGTCTCCATAAGAGAAGGTGAAAGAAGAGAGGTATTTGACTTTAGGTTATTTCTTTTATAAAATAATATTTGTTTCAATTTGAAGAAAAGGAATTCGTAAAACCTCCTGACATTCTATAAGGAAAAAAAACTAGACCATAAAATCATATAATTTCAGGATTTTGAAGTGCAATGATCTGTTTCTCACTTGTACTAGTTTCTCATTGAGGGAAGGGAGGCTGGAGGCCCATGAAAACCATCATGCCTTTGCTGGGAGTAGTGATGTATACAGCACCGTGCCCTGTGCCTAGACAGGCAAAGTGACTTGCTCACCAGCTGGTTGACATAACCACATTGTGGGGAAGGATCATGAAACTACCACTCCAATGGGAATCTTGTAGGATGAAGAAAAAGGCCAGCTGGACTTTCTTGAGAAGCTGAGGAGACCTTACTATGGTCTGCCTCAAGAGGTTAGGCAGGTTTGCACAGTGGTGAGGGATCAGGGAGATAATCTTTAGCTGGCTACAAGTTCAAACTCCACAATGACTTGAAAATTGTGTAACCTTGAGCAAGATTCTTTACTTCCATGAGTCTTGGTTTTCCCACGTGTAAAATGAGTGAAATCATAATCTCTGTATGGTAGGATTTAGGGGAGGATTAAATGAGCCAATGCTGATAAAGGGCTTAGCCTAGCTCATAACAAGAATTCAATAGATCTTAGCTAATTATAACAAACAAAATAAATTAATTATAAAACCTGTATTGTGCAAGCTTTTGGTTTTGAAAATATAAATTACAGTAAGACATATGTTTTAAGAGTTACTAAGATGTTATTGCAAATAGCAAATCTTTTATTCCAAATAGTCTTTCCAAACTCAGACCTCTTCTCAGGAGGGCTAAAACAGAATGGGTTGATAATAGGTAAAAAGTGATCGTGTCTAGAAAAACTTTTATGGAGATTACTATGTTGTTCAAAATCAATCATGTGGAAATGCCTGTGCAAAAAGTCCTTCACAGAATTTAGAGTTGAGGAATAATTTTTCCCCTTCTGAGGCTTTCTTACATTGAACAAGAAAGCCATTTCATTTACAGCCTTTTGCTTTGAGTCTTATCTTAGCACTAAGTTTTGTGTTAAGATCTAGAAATTTGTGTTAGCAAGATCCATTTTTTTTCTGTTTACCTTTTTATTCATTTTAATGATTTTTTTAGTTTTATCATATCTTATAGTTTTATTATAGTTTATCATAGTTTTATTATATTTTATAAGCACAGATATGTGCTTATATTCTGTTTATATTTTAAGCTTTCTCAAAAACTTTTTGTAAGTCAGAGGAGAGAAATATAAGTAATTATGAAATTATGTCATATCCATGGTTTTTCTTACAAATATACCTTATACCCAGTTCTGTACACCTGACTTGAAATAGCTTTTACTTTACCAAAAATGCAATGAAGATGTCAAAGTTGATTTTTATGTAAAAACCATTTTGTATTCCAAAAGAATGAAGTATGGAAGTCTCACCCTCACAGGCCATTTAGTGAAATGGGAAAAGAAGACTTACAGGAAACATTGGTCACTTTGGTGGGGTGACTAGGTGGAAACACTTAAGGTCTGACAGTTGAGTTCATAACCTTGCCTCTATGTGCTTATGTTGGCAGCACCGTACAAACAACTTGGTAAGGTTTCATAACCTTGATATATCAGTGTCTCACAGCTGTGGTCTTGTTGACATATGGTGGCATTTTCTTATTTGACATTCATTATTGTTGTGTGTTTTTGTGTGCTGTTGTGAGAATATTGAAGCTTGAATTACAGCAATGAACAAACACTAAATTTCTTGTTAAACTTAGCTAGATTGTGAAATCAGGGACATGTTAGTCCAATTATATGCAGATAAAGTCATGAAGAAAATGGAAGTGTACAAGTTGATTAAATGTTTTTCTGAGGGGAGAGAAAGCCTCCCTGATGAAGAGAAGTCAGGGTAGCCTACAATAAGCAGAATTGATGGAAAAATTGCAAGCAAAAGTTTTCAAATTGTGCATCTAAATTGTCAGTTGTTGGTGAAAAGCATAGCAGACCAAGTAAAATTGGTAAAGAAACAGAAAAATCTTAACCAAGAATCTTGGCATGAGAAAGGTGTGTGCAAAAATGGTCTTGAAGGAGTTCACAGATGAACAAAATCAAAGGAGAGTCAAAGTTTGCCAAGACCTTTGGGAGAGGCAAAACAATGTTTTGGGCCATATTATCACTGCTGATGAAACATGGGTGTACCTATAGGATCCTGAAACAAAATATTAAAGTACACAATGGAAGTTGGCCAATTCTCCATGAGTGAAAATTTCCATCAGTTCAAATTAAGGGTTGAAATCATGTTGCTAATCTTTTCAGATATTTGAGGGTTTGTTCATTATGAATTTGTATCAACTATATGAAGAGTTAACCAAGTTTTTACTAGTTGGAAGTGCTGAAAAGGCCACATAAAAAATTAGATGAAAATGACTTGAACTGTTTGCCAGTAACTCATGGCTCTTACATCACGACAATGTACCAGCTCACAGGGCACTGTTTGCAAGGGAATTTTTAGCTAGTAAGTGAATAACTGTATTGGAACACCCTCCCTTTTCACCTGATCTGGCCCTCAATGACTTTTCTGTGCCTGAAGATAAAGAAAATATTGAAAGGAAGACATTTTAATGATATTCAGGACATCAAGGGTAATATTCTGATAGCTCTGATGGCCATTCCAGAAAAAGTTTGCTTTGAAGGGTGGACTAGGCACTGGTGTAGGTGCATAGCTTCCTAAGGGGAGTACTTCAAAGGTGACTGCAGTGATATTCAACAATGAGGTATGCAGTGCTTTTTCTAGGATACATTCGGGAACTTAATTGTCAGATTCCCTTTCATGAGTTGCTAGTGAGCCCAAACAGTTAGTAATCACAAACCAAACTAACGAAACCAATACAGCAAAGGTACCTATATAGAATATTTTACAAGCTAGCCTTATATATCCTGACTAATCATTTCTCACATCAACCCTGCAAAGTAAGAAGCATTATTTTCAGCTCCATTTTATATGAGAAAAAAGACTTAGATGTGACAGGAGCCAAGCCCCAGGTCTCACAAGAAGTCTCTGACCTGGGTTGAATGTGTAACTCTTTACTGACAAAAAGGCAATGTTTTCCTAGAGACCTCATTTGAAGATGGTTCAATGTTTTCTTCCAGAGAATGAGTTTCCTTTAAGTAGCTTTTCCTGACTAAAACCTAATGTCTCTGAGCTTTCCCTCTTAATAGCCCCTACATTGTCAGGATTTAAATTTCTAAGCTCTCATTTGAAATTCAGTCTTGTTTTCCAAACAGGCTAGCAGGAGTTTCAATGTAAGTTTGAATGATATTGCCTCCCTAGAAAACTGAACATTTTTTGTTTTGTTTGCTCCAGGCACACCCCTCACATTCTTTTTTTTTTTTTTTTTTTTTTTTTTAGCTTATGAGAGAACAAAGTCCTATGCGGAGTCATGAAAACACCTGAACCATTCTTTTCCTATTTCCAGAAATAGTTTATGGGGCCACTGAAAGATGTTGATGTTATCTTTTTAATATTCGGAGGAATAATCCTATTAAACAAAAAACAAGGGAAACTGTTATGCCCACGAGGAGGAATTACCCAGAGCCCATGGGCTGGGGTCGAGTTACTTCACAAAACCCTAGCTGTGTGCTGCTTCTATCGCTCCATCAGAGGCTTGGTGAATGAACAATAATTTGTGGATTCTGCTCATCTCTCTTTGCGAACTTTGTTCTATGGAATTAGATACAACTTTGACAAATTAGAAAAGGCTCCCTCGTGCCCCGCTGTCCCCAGAATAGCACAGTCCACTGATTGTGTGCTGGCCTTCTGAAGTCCGGCTGTGTCAGGCCATCAGCAGCAGCCTGTCCACCAGAATACGCTTTTTAATAAGCAAATCTGTCAGCACCAGGTTCTTCGGATCTTCCGACCTCTCCTTAATCCTCAGGACGCGCTGACTTTCTTCTCTATTTCGCTTATGGCAAAGGGCCCCGAGCTGGGAAAGAATTATCTTCTTTGTTTGTAGAGTATGAGCAACAAAATTAACCTTTGGAATTAACTGTAAATGAGTGAGCGTTGTGTTTTATCTTTCCCTAGGACAAAGGGTAGGGATGAACACTCGCATAAGGGAGTAGGCGTGTGCATGTGTGTGCACACAGGTATAGCCCCTCATCGTAACCCAGTGTTTGTTTCTGCTCTTGCTTTTCTCTCTTTCTTATTCACACATAGTTTTATTTCTAACATAGATGGAGCTAAGGAAGAATATTCCGGTTTCCCCTTATTCTTCAATTGCATTTCAACTATTAGAGAAAGGAGAGAGGGCTATAAAACATGAACATATTAGGCATGATGCTTGCTAAACCTAAAGGTAAAAATTTGTCTTTGGCTAAAGACATAAGCTCATCCTTTCCCAGTGGAATTCTTTGGTCCATCAGAAGTACACAGTGTCTTGGTTTAGAGCAAGGGCCATGAATAATACCATAAAGAACCACATTTAGGGGAAAGTGCCTTTCCGTTGGTTTATGTGGTAACACGTTCATGTTTGAAGGTGTCAGAGGGAAGGGTTGTGGGTCTGTGTGTCTTGCAGGTAAATAACCCTCTCCTGTGTTTTGTTGTTGTTGTTATAAATATAAACTGTTTAATAAGACAAATAGCCAAGAGATTTTGTTCATACAGTATTTATTTCTAACTGGTTATGTTCCAACTGCAGTTTGACTCAATTAGATATGCTTAAAAGGCTTTCTTTTTAAAGTAAAGTTGGCATAAACAACAAAAACAGCACATTTGTTCATAGACAAAATTCATGCTGGAGAGGGAATGGAAGCCAGCTGTCTCAGTGTCGATGTTATTCTTGGTCTCTGAAAACTCCTGAAGGGTAGGGCATGATGAAATCAAGATTAGATTATTACTGACCCAAGAAAATCCAGAAATGGACTTCGGACATCACTATTTGCTGTTGAGAGCATTAGAACCACATATTTCGCTGTGTGTTCTCCATTTTCCGTGGGCTCACTACCTCCTAAATCCAGTTCAATGATAACCAGGTATCCCCACCACTATGGTAACAAATCCAGGCACCCTACTTAAGTGTTCCTAACCATATTTCTTGAAGTTGCTGAAATGTGCCTGGGACTTGGGGCAGTGACTCATCCTGGATGCAGTCCCTTCTGAAGCCAAAGGTTCTATTAGGAACACATTCTGATTCCAGTTTCTTCACATTTGGTTGGATTCTGTGGAATTTGACCACTTTTATGATTTTGTTACCTTTCATCAAACAGCATCATTTTATGCTGGTTTTCGTTCTTCTCTCTTCCCTCTTCCTTCCTCCCCCCTCCCCGCCCTGTTTCTCTCTCTCTAACAAAGCAGAACAAAATAAAGCAATATGCCAGTGCAGAGAGATTTTATTTTTCACTCAACAGTGGCAATGACCATAACAATGAAATCGAAAAGGGACTTTGTTGTAGGTGCAAGACTGGGGTTATGCAAAATACAAAATAAAGAAATAACTAGCTTGGACCCCATGAGCTCATGACAGAACAATCAGAATTTCAGGGGGAGGAAGAGAGAATGTGTGTTGGAATCCCCAGGTTCCCCATTATCATTGTCTTGGGCCAGGTTTTGGCTGAGGAAAGTGCTTAGAGGAAGCTATTTTTAAAGTTCATTTGCTATCTCTGGGAGATAATAAAGATCTTTATTTACAAATAATGCACTTTCTGTGAAGTGTCTTTGTGTGGGTGTTGCATACATTAGCAAAATGATAGGTTCTTTGTTTTGCTTTGTTGGAAGAGCAAAAGTTACTCTTCAGAAGACCCTGTTTGAAGGCATGCCTTTTACTCTCTGTATGTGTGACAGTTCTGGAATGGAGTTAATAATACACCTTCTAATACTCTTGAAGAATTGCTGTAAGAATCAGTGAGGACCCAGGAGATTAAAGGGTTTCATTTGACTACCTGGCTACCTTGTGTCTATCCTTCACGATGCAGCCATGAGTCACCTCCTCAGGAAGGCTAGGTGGCCCCTTGCCCACCTTAGTGAGAGCACTTGCTACCTCATGCTACCTGGGTTTATTGGGCTATTCCATCACTTGCCTGGACGCTCCTTGAAGCTAGGAGTCGTAATGCTTGTCCTGTATCTAAGGAAACTTCAAAATGATAAACAAATTTAACTCTATCATTAAAGAGGTGCTCAAAAAGATATTAGATTTGCTGATGTCGGTATTATCAACTCATGGCAACATATGTTGAAATAAATTAAAAAAAATTTTAAATCAATTTTCACCCACTTTTAAAATAGAGTTTCTTAAAAGTCCACAAAATCCAAAGAAACTAAAAATAAAAGGGATATCTTAGAAAGCAAATTTTTGTACTGCCATTTTTCTCTCCAAATTTCTCATATGAAATTGTTAAGGAGAGGATTTAAGAGGAATGATGGAGCACTGGGGTGTGAGCGAAGGCTTCGTTAAAGCACTAAATTGATCATCACACTAGTTGTGCCCAATACTTCTGTGTGACCTGCAAAACAATACATTTTTTTTTTTTTTTTTTATCTGTATGAAGTGAAGTAAAAAATACATGAGGTGGCTCTTGATGGCAGCCTGGTAGGCAAAACAACAATGGTAGTTATATTTTGTATTTTCCAGAAGTGAGGACAAATATGTAACACTGAATTGATTTCTCTCAACACACATGAGCACGTTGATGACACTCATCTGAGGAAAAGATGATGTGGTTTCTCTCTCTCCTCTGTTCCTGTCTTCTTTCCCCTCGCATCCGGCATCTTATAAGAAAATTCCCAACAGATAGAGGTGGTTCAACAGTAACTTGCAATACACTGATTAATTATGTGTGCCAGACTTTCGGTATACAATTAAGCTAAACAAAACTGCATTAAAGCAATATGAATAATTTGACTTCAAGCCACAAATACAAGGAAACCGAGGAAAAGCAGAGTCTCTGACCTCACTCACTTTAGCATATTGTTAGGAGACGAAAGTGTAATCAGAGTTATAAATCACACAGCTGCCAGAATATGATGATGCAGAAAGGAAGTAATTTTGACCTTTGATTTGGAGGCATTTCAAAGGTAGAAATTGAAGCGAACAGTTTGTTCTAGTAGAAACAAAATTCTTTAACTAGAAAAGACAATGGACAAAAATATCTTTTTGTCCCTAAAGAACATAATGCCAATTTGGGGGTTCTTACTTTTAAAAGTTGTTTTATTACAGTTTCTTCCATATAATTTAGAAATGGCACACTTGCATTGTCTCCAAGTTTTATGTCAGTATGCTTTTATTGTTTCTAAAACCAAAATTTAGAGAATAAAGTAAATTCCACCTCTATAAACATGAAGTGAGTTCTTAGTGACATCTTCCCTTCCTAATTATGAAAGTGATATTTATTCATTTGGACAAATTTGAAGAAGGCCAAAAAAGTGGATAAAAAGAAAATGAAACCCATTTATAAATTACTATCTTTAGGTTTACCACTGTCTTCCTTCCAGGATGTGTTAGCGTGGGCTTTCTGATCTTACTGCGTATGTACTCTGTATGTGCTATACTCCGGTACCTGCTGCTTATAGTTGGCAGTATTTCACAAGCATTTTTTCATTTCTGAAAAGTCTGCAGAAACAAGGTTTTTAAAATTTAGTAGAATCCTGTCATGAGTAAATCATACTTTATCAGGGTTATTATTTTTATCATTTGATTGTTCCCAATTGTCATTATTTTTAAAAGCAAAGCACACGAATGAACAACAAATTCAATACGTAACTCTCTTTGCACATCTTTGATTTCTGCTCTATGTTGAAGTCCAAGAGGAATTCCTTCAATACTGAGCTCCTTTAAGCTTGCTGTTACGTCACTTCTCAGATTCATCCGAAAAGACCAGAAAAGCTGAGCCACCTGCGCTCTTAGTAGCAGTGGGCAAGCCATGTGACTGCCCTCGAAAGTGATGCTCTTAAAAGCAGTCTGTCATAGAGACCTAGGGTGGAGGGGTGGAGTCATGAAATGCAAGAATCTAAAACATTTCCTTGATTTCTATCTACATGCATAAACAGCAACAGCAGAGGGCAAGGAAGAAAAGAATTGTGGAAATGTAAAAAGACATCTGAATGCAAAGGTTTTTTTCTGTTGTTGTTGTTTTTTTTTTTTTTTTAGTTAGAACCTATCTGTGAATTATGTGAACCCCTATGTACAGTGAATATCAAATGAATCTTCCCTCAGAAACCAGGAAGGAGTTCAAGTGCAGAAATGTGACCAACTAACTTTAAAATGAAAGAAACCAAAGCAACAGGGATATTTATCCAGACTCACCCAGCAAATGGGTGTCTTAAGTGATAGTAGATTTTATTCTGAACACCACCCCTGCCCTTTTCCGAGGACTGCTCTCCTACCAGTCTTCAGGGTTTGTACTCTTGTCATACCTTATTAGATTAGCTGCCTCAAACAAGATTGGCTAGAGAGTTTCCCAGTATCTGTAAGATAGTCAGTCTCATATATAATTTGGTTGTACGGGATAGAAAACTTGACTCATATTGGCTTAAGCATAAAGGAATTTTGTTGACTCATGTACACAGACCGTTCTAGGAGAGATTTGGGCTACAGGTGTGATAGGACTGAGAACTCAAATGACGTCGCCGGGATCCAATCCTTGGCTTCCCTTCCTCTGAGTTGGCTGAACCCTCCAGCTGGCTTCCCTCACCATATTAAAAATGGCTACAGCAGTCTCAAGCTCATATTCTCCTGCAGGTAGACCTGGGGGAGGAGAAAGTTTATGTCTCAGCATTCTCGACAAATCTTCCCCGGATTTACTTTAATTGGGCCTACTTAGGCTCAGAGCACTTCCTAAATCGATCACTGGCCAGGCTAATGAGATCCACTTGACTGAAGCCAGGCTTTAGTTTTCCTTCAAGTTTTCCTCTGGAGTTAGGGCTACCCATCACACACTGCATGGCTGAGGAATTGGAGTTCTATTAGAAAGGGGAAAATACATCCCACAGAGAAAATCAGCAAGGACCTGAACATCTCCACATCTTTCAGACTCTAACTTGGTGGTTGTCATAGGGGTGAGTCCTAGCAAATATGTGGAGTACCAGGACAGAGGGCAGAAGGGATCAGGTGGGACGGAGAAGCAGAGACAGAGAGGGGAGAAACTGCTGCTGGCTGCTTCTAGTCTTTTTCTGAGGTCTTGTACTTATTCCTGCTTTCAGTTTTCTGGAAATCCTTCATATGCTTATAAGAAGTCTCCTTTTTTGTTTAAATTTTTTGACTTATTACTTGCAATGAGATTTGCACCAATAATGGGCTCTAGAACATTCCCAATCTACCTTGGAGTCCTGGCTCCCTTTACTGCCTCCATTGACTCAGACATGAGTCTTCCATTTGATGGCTTTGTTCCCCATTTAAAGGTGATCAAATCAGATGTCTTGGATTAAGTGTGCCAAGTAGGAACTTGGAACAATTGGAGTTGACCAGGACCCTGATACAGGCTGGTGAGAGTTTTTCAGGTGCACTTGACGTGGGTATAGGGAACACGTTTGACTCCACGTTTGACATCCTTAGCAGATGTGTATCAGTTCCCTTAGCAGGAACGTTGCAAAAATCTTCAAAGGAATCTCTCTCCCCCTCCCCCCTGCACCTTGGATATAATGTTCTGTGAAATGTGTTGACTTTTTTTTTTTCTTTACAAAACCCATAAAAATGTCCTGGTTGACATGCAATGTTGTGACAAGCCCTAGTAGATGGTGTCAATCATATTGCTTTATGTTACATTAAGTGACATATTGTAATGTGATTGATACAACATGGGATGACATATCATAATGCGAAATATCATCTGGAAGACGCAGAAAAGAACAGAGGACTTGAAGCCACTATTACTTTTTATTTTTATTTATTTTTTAATAAGATGGGGAGAAAGATCTCCTAGATCAGAATAGTTACCTAGAAAAAGGTTCAGATCTTAGGGTTTCCATATGTTGCTCTTTGCATTTGTAATTAACAGGTGATGCAAAAAACATCTGCATTCTTTGGGGACTGATAAACTCTGAGTTTCAATTAAATACCTCTAACCCTTTTTGCCATCCTTTAGTAACAATATCTTTTCCAATCATTACTGCTGCTTTCATAACTTTTATGTCAAAAGAATCCCACTCCTCTACTCCAGCTCGTAGATACATCTTTAAATTTTCTGATATTTCTTTCTCTTGTTCTGTAAAGACTGAACAAAGAAATACACCTTTCCAGATTTCACTGTAAGATGAACGAGGGTCTTATGGCATAATATCTTTTTAAATTGTTGCTGTATGCCCAGAGTCCTACATAGTTCCTGGCATAGAATAGCACTTAATTACTGTTTTTTGAATGAATTACTGAAGAGTCTTCATCTTTAATTACACTCTATTTGCATGCAATTGAGTGCCACTTAATCAGACACAGGAAAACAACATGTAGTAGTTTCCTAGAACTGCAATAGCAGATCAATGCAGATTTGGTGACTTAAAACAGCAGAAATTGGTTCTCTCATGGATCTAGAGGGGATAAGTCCAAAATCAAGGGGTTGGTAGGGCCATACCCCTTCTGAAGCCATCAGAGGAGAATCCTTCCTAGCTTCTTCCAACTTTTGGTGGCTCTGGGCATCCCTCAGCTTGGGCCTATTTATCTCCAACCTCTGTTTTTATCTTCACATGGCCTCTTCTCTGTTCTGTGCCTTCTCCTCTTCTTTTTATGAACACCTATCACTAGATTTAAGGTCTACCTGGATACTCCAGGATGATCTCATCTCAAGATCTTTGATTTAATTTTATCTGCAAAGATCCTTTTTTTCAAATAAGATTCCATGCACAGTTCCTAGTGGACATATTTTTGCAGAAGGGCACCAAACCAGTATACCCCAATTAACCAGATTAATAAGGAATTGGAGGTCTGATGAAGAATTAGTATTTTTGGTTCATGGGTTGTATAAAATCTTTTCATTTTAACTTATGTTTAAAATCTTTTCTGTTTACTTTCAAGTCTTCGTAATTATAGTATTACGAAGATAATTATGTTTCTTTAATAGTAGGTATCTTTATAATATGATAGGGTTTTCAATCTGAGTATTAATTTGCACTATAAAGATATAGAGTTGAAAAAAGTTGAGGTGAGTCAATTGAATTTAGTATAGACTCCTAAAGTTCTTTAAAAACAAGCAAATGGGCCCCAAGTCCTCTTTGAATGTGCCGTGAGGTGTACCTGATCTGTCTTTTGCTGAAGTGGAATGTAGAGAAAGGTTCTTGTTTGTTGAAGGTTTTGAATTGGTAGGACTTAAGTTTCCTTACATATGGATTTCATCCCAATTATCTCCCCCTATCCCGATATCCTCTTACAGACATGGGAGTTCAAAATTCAGAAAAATGAATATTTGGGATCAACAGGGAAGGTTTTATGAAAGGGAGAGGTGATAGGACAAGGGGACATGCCATCTGAGGGCAAGGTGTGGCCTAATGGTTCTGCCTTGGGGCCACCAAAAGCTCACCTCAAAAGAGCACTTGTTCTGGAAGTAATGTTCCAGAACCAAGTGCTTCTTAGTCATGCTGGAAATATGCTTCTGGTCCTTCTAACAACAGGGCAGCATGACCATAGACTTATATTAACTTTATCTCTCTTTGTTCAATATCTTATGGCTGGATAGAATACTTTTATAAATCAAAGTCGTTTCCAATTTTCATTGTGGCCACAATGATGTTCTGAATGGAGTTCAATTATTGGAATGGCATATATTACTTTGCATTATTTTGCATCTCAATCAATACTCACATCTTCATAATAAATAGTGATACTCCTTGGATGCCTACCCCAGTGGTCTGCTCATTCACTGAGGCTCTGATGATTCAGGCAGCTCTGAATAACTAATATTCTTATTTTATTTTCCTATTGAACTCTGGCACTCAGATCTGCTTGTGGCCCTTTCAGAAGACAAGGGAAATTCTGGGCGAAATAAAATTAACTAGAACTCTATTGTACAAAATCATTTCACAAAAAAGTTTAACTTAAATTCATTGTGGAGCTCCATTCCATGTGGAATAAACAAACTCAACTCACTAGAGAAAACTAATAGCCTAAAAAGTGCCTTCAGTCTTTGAAAATGGCCATCCCAGAAGAAATAGAATGTTTTCCTAGTAGATTTACAAAACAGAAATTCTTAACGAGATTAAATCTTACAAGAAATACCATGCGCTTCTAGTAAGGTCAATGAAACAGTTACCGGGGGAACATCTCTTGAAAATGCAATAAGAACTAAACATCCAGTGCCTTAAAGATTATGATTAGTGTGTTTACTAAATAGGATTCTTATATAATCTTATGTTTGATTATATTCTTATAGTCAGATATAATTAGTGATTTACCTTAAAATTCAGCACACACTGACTGTGGTAGCATGTCTGAATTTCTAAAATATTTTGGTTCCCAATAAGAACTCAACCTTAGCCATTTTTCCTATGCCTGCTTAAAGGTGCAGGGTCTCATTCACATCTTTCTTCACTAATGAAGAATGACAAGAGCACCAAATCCTATGTTCCCTAACCATGGGGTCATGTCATCTGGTATCTGTATTTTAATAATGCCATGTATATTATGTCTGCCACCCTAAAAGCAAACATGTTTCATTTTTATTGTTAACTCTTTGGCACCTAGAGCATTGTCAAATCATCTTAGTAAAGGGGGGGGGGGGGTTCAGAGAAAAATAGAATGGTTTTAAAAATCAGAGCCTGACACTAAATTGTGGGATATCTGCTTCTTTGTTTCCCAAGTATGGAGCATTATTTCTAAATGCTGGGGAAGATTTGTGCCATTTCATTATGCACAAATCTTTTTTGTGCATTTTGAAGCCTTTTGAAGGCTATGTGTTATGCAATCAGATGGCTAATTTTAAAATGTTGACCAAATCTCCTGTCCGTTCAGTTTGAATAAAGCATTGCCCCAATCTTTTTATTTTGCTTTTGTAATTTGAACTAAATTTCAGTGTTGAATTATTACCTACATGAGAATATCTTTGGCAAGAGTTATAAAAGGAAAGGCATGCATGGTTAGCAGGATCAGAACATTGTTGTTTCTCAACTTTGAAATCCTTAAAATTGTCTAAGCTCCAGCCAGAGCTCACCTATTTCTCCACAATTTACTTCAAGCATTTTCTAGACTCAAGTTTTGAGTATTTTGTAATGTTCTGACTTATTTTTATTTCTTTTCCTATACAGAAATATTGCTCAGAGTCACAAAATTTTAAGTAACTAGATGAGAGTCCTAAGTATAAATTTAAGGCACGTTGTTTTAATTTGATGTATGTATTTGTACAGGCAATTTGAATTACAGAGCAATGAAGAAAGTGAAGAATGATCAAAATATGAGAGAGGGTGCAGTGCACATTCAGGCCTTATCAGTTCCAGGATCAGTTATCTGTTTGAAGAAAATTACATTGCATCTGTCAATAGACTTAATAACTCAGTGCCTGCGATTTGATAATGGATAATCACACAAATTCAGGAAGCTAGACCATATGCCATTCCAGTTTTCTCCTCTCTTATTCACCTTAATTTTCGAGATGAGTGAAATTATCTAGTTCTGGACTCAAGATGGCACACATGGAAATAGAGCCTGCAGGAATACAGCCGCCGCCGATGTTAGGCCTGCACAGGTCGAGGCTGCCGGGTTATGTCTGGGACCCTGGCATCTAATTGAAATGGGCAGAGTTTGGAAAATTGTAAACCTGGACAATGCAAGTGATTAATGGATGGGAAATAATAAAGGGTGGATGTGGAACTGCTGAGGAAATTGGCCAGTAGGAAACAATGAGGCTGCGGAGCCCAAAGATTCAGAACCTAAGGAGTAATTCTGTGTGTCTGCATGTGAAAGCTGAGGGATAAGGCCTAATGGTAGTGTTAGGGACACCTTTTCTGGGAAGCAAAGGATCTTTCAAGGGCCTTTTTTCCTGTCGATCTAGGAGGCTATTTCTACTTACAAGACCACTTTTCTATATTCACATAATATGGTCACTGGATCAGTTAGTAATGATCTGGGATATACATATCCAATGACTTAATTTCTGTTATTTGATCAAACAGGTACTTCTTATCCTCAGATTTCAAGAATACCAGATGTAGGTAGTGTCTGGTGTGGATTTTACATCTCAGTGATGTCACCAGGGTCTCAAACTCTTTTCATCTTTCTGCTGTGCTCATCATACCTGGCTCTTTTTTTTTTTTTTTTTTGAGACATAGTCTCACTTGGTCACCCTCTGTAGAGTGCTGTGGCATCTTTAGCTCACAGCAACCTCAAATTCTTGTGCTCAAGCAATCCTGTTGCCTCAGCCTCCAAAGTAGCTGGGACTACAGGCACCCACCACAATGCCTGGCTATTTTCAGAGACAAGGTCTCACTCTGGCTCAGGCTGGTCTCAAACTATGAGCTCAGGCAATCCACCTGCCTCAGTCTTCTAGAGTGCTGGGATTACAGATGTGAGCCACCACACCCGGCCCACATCTGGCTTTTGTTCTCATGCTTGTTTTTTGTAGTTACCAGATAGCCACTGCATCATTATGCCCTCTCCTCCTGCATATGACAGGAAGGGAGGCACAGTGCTATAGGAACCTGCCCCTTCATATCAAGAGAAGCAAACTTGCCTCAGAGGGTCTCAATAAATGTTTGCTTTCACCTTGTGAGCTAGGACTGCATGGCATAGCCATGTTCAGTTTCTAAAGACTCTGAACAAGTGACTGTTTCACTTAGTGCTGAGCAAATTGCTGCCTGAGATCAATCAGAGCTTTGTGAACAAGGAAAGAATGTACATTAATGGGGCAATTATCAGGGAATTCCATGACCATCCAGTTACAATTCATTGTGGAGAGAGAAAGGCAACTGTGCTTCCATCATGGGGAAGGTGTGGTCCAAGTAATGCCAGTCACTGGTCTGGTCTATGTGGACAACACTACAGTCTGCCTTTAAGGCTTTTTTAAAATTTGCATCAAACCAAGTTAAACCACAAGGATACACCATGGATAGCTGACTCAGCAGGAACAGAAAATGAACCCATACTTTAATCTGGCTCTTAGCTGGGAATTACCTCATATTTTCCTATAAGACTATAGTCTAAACTGAGTTCTCTTTCTGTCTCATATTATTAACTTTTTGGAGCTCTGGATCCTGTAGACTGAGAGTTATATTTTTAGAAGGGGTCAGTATGCTGAACAAGAATATGTCACCTTTAGCTTATTAAATAGATAAGAATTTGACAAGATGGTTCACTTATACTGTATATATTTTTTCACCCAGAAAAGTTCAATAGGGTTTGATCTATACTTACCACATCCTCCAAAGGAAGTTGATAATAGATTTTATCATTTAATTTTACAAATATAAATCCTGAGATAGTAGTGGGGGGTGGAGCAAGATGGCAGACCCCAGAAGGATCATACAGCTTAGTGGTCCTAGAATGATTGGGGAAAAAGAACCCAGCCATACCTCGCATGGGGATCTTACCCAGAGTTATAGCTCAGAGCAAGGAGGTAGTGAACTAGATACAACATATGATCCAGAGTGGTGGAAATCTGATGAATTAGGCAAGTGATTGTGACCAGTTTGGATCAACTGGCTGCCCACAGTGGTCTGCGATGGGAGGAAGCCTTTCCAGAGTTTTTAGTTGTTGGGTGAAGGTGTGCATTGACTGGAAAGCTTGGAAGACGGGGCAGACTTGAACAATATATAGTAACCAGATTTGAATGCTGGTTGGTGTGGTTTTGCCATAGTTTTGGTGGTTGGTGAGGCAGCCATCCTGAAAAGGTGTCAGCAGCCAGGGGGCTGCCAGTGTGAGAAGGTCGTGAGATGGTCTTAGCAGGAGCCTAAAGCACAGCTGTCTTAATTCTGCCTGCTAAGATCAGAACCCAGCTCTTGGGACAAGCTGAGGGACTCTGTCACCCCACAGGAACAGGAGTCAGGGGGCACTGTGAGACCTGCCTGTGAAGGATTCTTGTGAGCTTTAAGATCCCAATGTAGCAGGGTCTGAATGCTGAGGAAACAATCAGGTGATCACCAAAGGCAATTAAGTTAGGAATAAGGACCATAGAGGTTGCTGGCTATACTCCCTGTCGCCTAAAAACAAAACAAAACAAAACAAAACAAAAAACACATTTCCATTTGGTATCCCAGTGACATATTGCAACATATTGTCATCAAGAGCAAGGTATTTTGTTTCTTTGGCCATGAGGAAGAGTTTGGCTTTGCTCAAGTTGAGATCTAAGCTCTGAGACAAGGAATTTGAAGCAAAGGAGGCAGTGAGAAGGAAAAAGGAGGACAAGAAGGTGATCAAGAAGAAAGAACACAAGAAGGGGAACCAACAGGAAAATGCAGGCTACATGAAAAAGCAAAATAGAGGAATTCCCCAAAGGGACCATGAGGCAGCTACTGCAGAAGACTCCACCTATAAAGAATTAATGGACTTGACAGAAAGGGAATTTAAAATATGGATGATAAAGACAATAAAAGGAATGGACAAGAAAATGGAAAGACAGAAGCAAATGTTGGATGAGAGAAATGTAGAATATTGAAAGGATATGGCGGAGCTTAAGGAAATGAAGGAGACAATCAGGGAATGTAAAGTTGCAGTAGAAAGTATCAAAATAGGTTAGACCATGGAGAAGAAAGAACTTCAGAGCTAGGGGATAAAGTTTTTGAGTTAACCCAGGTAGTTAAAGAGGGAGAAGAGAAGGAAAACAGAACAGGCACTTAGAGAACTATGAGACTTCATGAAGGGTTCAAACATATGAATAATAGGGATTCCTGAAGGGGAAGAAGATTGTCCCAAAGGAATGGAAGCCCAACTGGATACTATCATAAATGAAAACTTCCCAAGTTTTACCAAAGATCCCAATACACTCCTTTCGGATGGATATCAAACCTCAGGTCATCTCAACCTCAAACAGAGCTTCTCCAAGACACATAATAATGAACCTGTCCAAAGTTAAGATGAAAGAAAAAATTCTGAAAGCAGTCAGGAGTAAGTGCCAACTGACCTACAGGGGCAGAGCCATTAGGATGACAGAAAACTTTTCAACTAAAACTTTCCAAGCCAGTAAAGCATGGTAATTCACCTTCAACATTCTTTAACAAAACAATTTTCAGCCCAGAAAAGCTTCAAAACTGATGGAGAAATCAAATCTTTTTGCAGATATACAAGCACTGAGGAAATTCACCACAACAAGACTAGCTCTACGGAAAATGCTTAGACTAGGATCTATAAATAACTCAAATTAATCAAAAAAGACCCAACTGGCTCAGCACCTGTAGCTCAGCAACTAGGGTGCCAGGCACATGCACCGGAGTTGGCAGGTTGGAATCCAGCCCAGGGCTTCCAAACAGCAATGATAACTACAACCAAAAAATAAAAATAGCCGAGCATTGTGGTGGGTGCCTGTAGTCCCAGCTACTTGGGAGGCTGAGGTAAGAGAATCGCTTAAACCCAAGAGTTTGAGGTTGCTGTGAGCTATGATGTCACAGCACTCTACCAAGGGTTTCAAAAGCAAAGAGCTATGATGTCACAGCACTCTACTGAGGGTCTCAAAAAACAAACAAACAAAAAAGACCCAACAATCCCATATATCACTGGGAAAGAAACATGAATAGACTCTTCTCTAAAGAAGACAGATGAATGGCTAACAAGCATATGAAAAGATGCTCGGCATCCCTAATCATCAGAGAAAAGCAAATCAAAACTACCCTGAGATATCACTCAAGTAACACCTAACCCACTCACCTAACTCCAATGAGAATGGTCCACATTACAAAGTCTCACAGCTGCAGATGCTGGCATGGATATGGAGAGAAGGGAATACTTTTACACTGCTGGTGGGACTGCAAATTAATACAACCTTTTTGGAAGGAAGCATGGAGAATCCTCAAAGAACTCAAAGTAGACCTCCTATTTGATCCTGCAATCCCATTACTAGTCATCTACCCAGAAGAAAAAAATATCCTTTTATCATAAGGACATTTGCACTAGACTGATTATCTCAACTCAATTTACAATCACCAAAATGTGGAAACAGCCTAAATGCTCACCAACCCAGGAATGGATTATCAAGCTGGGATACATGTATATCATGGAATTCTATGCAGCCACTAAAAAAGATGGAGACTTTACACCTTTTGTATTAACCTGTATGAAGATGGAACGCATTTTTTTCTTAGTAAAGCATCACAAGACTGGAGAAGCAAGAATCTAATGTACTCAATTCTAATATGAAGGCAGTAGATGAACTAATACAAGGGGGGAGAAAGGGAATGAGCAAGTGGGGAGATGGGTAGAGGAAGGGGAAAGGAGTCTTTCCGTGTATGCCACACCTCTTGGGGGTGGGACACAATTATAAGAGGAAATTCATCTAACAAATGCAATCAGTGTAACCTAATTCTTTGTACCCTCAGTAAATCCCAAACAATAAAAAAAAAAAGAAGAAAACTTAAAAAACTCACCCACAAAAATAAATTCTAAGAGTGAAGGGGCTTTGTTCTGAGTCACACAGCAATAGTGACCACTGTGAATCGCTACAAAACTTTCCACTTAGCCACATTGCCTTGGGGTAAATAGTTATCTCTTAGAAAGTTAAATCAAGACATCAAATCAAAGTAAGACCATCTTTCAAGTGCCTCCTGATGAAGAAATGAATTCCTTGAGTTATCAATTGAGTACGAAAAATGCCACAGCCAGAAGATTTGTAGGAAGTTGGGATTTTATTGGTAGATAAATGATGGTTTGATGATGCTAACATTTTTGTTACTGCATCTTTTTTTTTTTTTTTTTTTTTTTTTGAGACAGAGTCTAAAGCTTTCACCCTGGGCAGAGTGTCGTGTCATCATAGTTCACAGCAATCTCCAACTCTTGTGTTCAAGCAATCCTCTTGCCTCAGTTTTTCTATTTTTAGTACAGACAAGTCTCACTTTTGCTCAGGCTGGTCTCGAACTCATAAGCTCAAGCCATCGACCCACTTTGGCCTTCCAGAGTGCTAGGATTACAGTCATGAGCCACCACACCCAGCCTATTACTGCATCTTTTAAGCAAGTGGGAACTTGTTTCCAATTTAGAACTTGTGCATCTCATAATCATTATGTATTGGTATTTAAAATTATAACATGTGGCTGTCCTATTATTTTTCTTTAATTTATTCACTCTTTCAACAATCATTTATGGGAGTGTCCACTAAGTAGTTGGCATGGTTCTAGGTGCTGAGAATATTACACAGACGAGGTTGCTGTTCAAAGTTTCGATTCTAGAGAAGGGAAGATATAAATAGTAAATCCAAGTACTAGTACTTTAAATGAGCTGAACTTGAAAGGCAGCAAGCTGAAAATGCCTTCATAGTTTTTCCTTCCTCTGTTTCATTAACTTACTTCTTGGACTATTTCATCCTTGCCCTATGGTTTGACATCTTGGGCTGGTCTGTAATTTTTCTAATCATTTCTGTCACATGAAGAATCTTCTAAATCTTAGAAGGTGAGAACAAGGTATTTTTGCTGAAGGAACATGGAAGGTATTTTTGGTGAAGGAACATAAAACCCAAAAAAGGCCTTGTTATGGTTATGTAGTGAGAAAGGGGAGGAAGAGGGAGGGGAGATGAGGTGAGGCAGGCCATGGGCCAGGAGTGTGGATTTTCTTTCCGATGTGAGAGCGACATCGGAGGTTTTGAGCAAGGGAGTGACATGATCTGATGCATAATTTAAAACATCACTCTGAGCCTTGTGTGGAGATAGACTCTAAGGGAGACAGAAAGGAAATAGACAAAATATTTGAAGGACGCTTTCACCCTGGTCAGGTGGAAGACAGGGGAATACAGAGCAGGTGGTCATGAGGAGTCTTCCAGGTGGACCCTTCTGTCTTCTAGCCCTCCAACTGACCACAGTGCAGTGATGTGGCAGCCTTTAGTACAGTAAGTTCTCCCTGAATTTCACTTGGATAGCCTTGTAAGGAAAAGAAAATGCTGTTTATGTGACAGAGAAAATGTGTCTTTTGGCTTATCTTATTCTCTAACATCTCAAATCCCTATTCTAAGTGCAGGTCTTAGAATTTGACCACATATTGAAAACATAAAATCATACTAAGGAAAATTTCCTTGACTCAGATTTTTTTTTTAATTGTCATACCTTGGCATAATTCAGCTGTCAATTTTTACACAGGGGAAAAAACCTTTATTAAATATTGTAATAATTCAGTTTTCAGAAAAAGCCTCATTAAATACTGTGAGATTTTGGATTTCTGATTTTTTTTTTTTTTTTTTTTTTGAGACAGAGTCTCACTATGTCACCCTCAGTAGAGTGCTGTGTTGTCACAGCTCACAGCAACCTCAAACCCTTGGGCCTAAGTGATTCTCTTGCCTCAGACTCCCAAGTAGCTGGTACAGTGCTTAGCTATTTTTTTGTTGCAGTTGTCATTGTTTAGCAGGCCTCGGCTGGGTTCTAACTCACCAGCCCTGGTGTATATGGCTGATGCCCTAATTGCTGATCTATGGGTGTGGAGCCAGTTTTCTGTATTCCCCTCCCTTCTTCTCTCCTCTTCCCTTTCTTTTCACCCTCTTTCCTTCCTTCCTCCCTCCTTCCCTTCTCTTACTTTCTTTCTCTTTCTGTTATAAAGAAATAAGTAAGCAAGAAAGTAGGGGGCTTGATTTAATTTGTTAACATTTGGGAAAAACATCCAAGGGGGGGGCATCAGTACAAATGTTTGTTGCTAATTATTCTGAGGAGGGAAATTAGAAAATTCAGTGATATCTTTAGGAATAAAAAGGAAAAACACAATCCCTGACCAAGCCATAAACCACCCCCAGTACCACTGTAAAACTTCAGCCCTGTATATAGTTTCAAGGAAGGATTGTGTAGCAAAAGCCATGATTAAAGAATAATATGAGCTTTGTTTAGCCCTGTTGGCCACTGGTGTGTAACTTTAGTCTCCCCTCCTCTTGACACTCTGCAAGGGAAGGAGGTTCTGCAAGGGAAGAAATGCCCCAGGGGGGAGGGTTTTTCAAGAGTGGGGGGTGGGGTGGGGGGCTGGGTGGTTGCCTTGTTAACTAGGGACCTTTATACCCCTGTGATGAAAAACCGGGGTAGGATCTCAAGGCACCACATTTTTATACCCCTCACCCCACGCCACCCTCTTGTTGGGCTTCTCAGCAGAAGGGTTATGGTGTAGTTTCTCCGAGACTTCAAACTGATTCTTCTTGACAATTTACGTTCAGGCCGGTTCTCTCCTTAACTTTTCCTTTTCTCCTTAGCTCTACTGCTGTCCCTCACCCCCAGTCTTCCAGTCTTCCTGTTCTCTCCTCTGGAGGAAGCTTGAGGGGCTCTGCTCACCTCTCCCTGCTTCCTGTCCCTTCATCCCACGCCACCCTTATTTCTTCCTTTGCTCTCTTTCTCTGTCACACTATACCCCGTGGCCCCTTCCCTGTCTCATTTCTCTTCTCCATCCCCCCAGCCCCCCCCCCCCTGCATTGTTAGTTGAAGATAATCACAAATGTTTGTTTCCTGTATCCTTCACACTCCCTTTTAGGGGAAGTGGACGTGGAAGTTACTCTAAGGCTCTTTTTGCAAGTCAATGAGGCTTTTATTGATCCGTGAACATCCAAGGGACAGACTGGATGTGTCCTGCTGGAATGGAAAGAGCTATGGGTTGGTACTGAATTCGTGTGTGTGTGTGTGTGTGTGTGTGTGTGTGTGTGTGTGTGGGGGGGGGGGGGGTTGTCACATTATTGGCGACAACAGAGTGCCCATCAGCAGATAAACAGAGGTCAGATCAAATCAGGTTTAAGGCATGCAAACACCGAGGGTTTCACCTGTGAATATGTACCTCAT
>CAUYPK010131469.1:0-20743 GCA_963574355.1 Loris lydekkerianus | reverse complement strand
GTTTCATAGTAGGGCTGAGTACATTGGATACTTTTTCTTCCATTCTTGAGATACTTTACTAAGAAGAATATGTTCCAGCTCCATCCATATAAACATGAAAGAGGTAAAGTCTCCATCTTTTTTAAGGCTGCATAATATTCCACGGTGTACATATACCACAATTTATTAATCCATTAGGGGATCAATGGGCACTTGGGCTTCTTCCATGAGGTAGCAATTCTGAATTGGGCTGCAATAAACATTCTGGTGCAAATATCTTTGTTATAATGTGATTTTTGGTCTTCTGGGTATATACCTAGTAGAGGAATTGTAGGATCAAATGGCAGGTCTATTTTTAGATCTCTAAGTGTTCTCCAAATATCTTTCCAAAAGGAACGTATTAGTTTGCATTCCCACCACAGCAGTGTAGAAGTGTTCCCTTTTCTCCACATCCACGCCAACGTCTCTGATTTGGGGATTTTGTGATGTGGGCTAATCTTACTGGAGTTAGATGATATCTCAAAGTGCTTTTGATTTGCGTTTCTCTGATAATTAAGGATGATGACCACTTTCTCAGATGTCTGTAGGCCGTGCACCTGTCTTCTTCTGAGAACTTTCTCTTCAAGTCCTTTGCCCACCCTGAGATGGGATCACTTGTTCTTATCTTGCTAATGCATTTGAGTTCTCTGTGGATTCTGGTTATTAAACCTTTGTCGGAGACATAACCTGCAAATATCTTCTCCCATTCTTTTCTTGCTGTACTGACTGTGTTCTTGGCTATGCAGAAGCTTTTTATTAATAGTTTGATCAAGTCCCAGTGGTGAAGCTGCTTCAATTGCCCGGGGGGTTCTCCTCATAAAATACTTGCCCAGACCGATTTCTTCTAGTGTTTTTATAATTTCGTTGTCTTAAGTTTAAATCTTTAATCCAGTGAGACTCTATCTTATTTAGTGGTGAAAGGTGTGGGTCCACTTTTAGTCTTTTACAGGTCACCAGCCAGTTCACCCAGCACCATTTGTTAAATAGGGAATCTTTTCCCCACTGAAGGTTTTTAATTGGCTTGTCAAAGATCAAATAATGGTAAGTAGCTAGATTCATCTCTTGGTTCTCTATTCTGTTCCATACATCTACCTCTCTGTTTTTGTGCCAGTACCATGCTGCTTTGATCACTATTGATTTATAGTATAGTCTGAGGTCTGGTAGCGTGATTCCTCCTGCTTTGTTTTTCTTTATGAGTAATGTCTGGGCTACTCAGGGTTTTTTCTGATTCCATATAAAACAAAGTATTATTTTTTTTGAGATCTTTAAAGCATGACAATGGAGCTTTAATAGGGATTGCATTAAAATTGTATATTGCTTTGGGTAGTATGGACATTTTAACAATGTTGATTCTTCCCAGCCATGAGCATGGCATGTTTTTCCATTTGTTAACATTGTCAGCTATTTCTTTTCTTAGAGTTTCATAGTTCTCTTTATAGAGATCTTTCACGTCCTTTGTTAGATAAACTCCCAAATATTTCATCTTCTTTGGCACTACTGTGAAAGGAATAGAGTCCTTGACTGTTTGCTCGGCTTGGTTGTTTTTGGTATATATAAAGGCTACAGATTTATGAATGTTGATTTTATAACCTGAGACAGTGCTATATTCCTTGATAACTTCTAAGAGTTTTGTAGTAGAATCCCTGGTGTTTTCCAGATATACAATCATAACATCTGCGAAGAGTGAAAGCTTGATCTCTTCTGACCCTATATGGATACCCTTGATGGCCTTTTCTTTCCTAATTGCGATGGCTAAAAAACTTCCATTACAATGTTAAAGAGCAGTAGAGACAATGGGCAACTTTGCCTGATCATAGTGGAAATGATTTCAATTTAACTCCATTCAATATGATATTGGCTGTGGGTTTTCTGTAGATGGCCTCTATCAGTTTAAGAAATGTTCCTTCCTTACTCATTTTCTTAAGTGTTCTGATCATGAAGGGATGCTGGATATTATCAAAAGCTTTTTCAGCATCAATTGAGAGAATCATGTGGTTTTGTTTTTTAATTTGTTTATGTGGTGTATTATATTTATAGATTTATGTATATTGAACCAGCCTTGAGACCCTGGGATAAAACCCACTTGGTCATGATGTATAATTTGTTTGATGTGTTGCTGGATTTCCCTTTTAATTTTGAAATAGTTGTAAACAAGAAAAAAGCATGACCATTAATGTTCTTCACATGTCTTCTTGTCATTATTTAATGATTTTCTTGTACTCTGTCTTCCACTATTAATATAGGTCTACATCTAATCCAAAATGAACATGATATCATATAAAATTTTCTCATAATTTGTGTCAACAAGAGATTGTATTTTTTACTGTATATCCTTTTCCACATCATTATTTTGATTTTTTTTCCATTATTTCAAGTGAAGTAACCAGATTCTTTCTTTTAGGTAAGTTTTAAGACTTACATAACTAGTGAACTTTATAAAATGGCAGATGTATAAATTTTCTCCTAATATGTGCTCAAGTTATTTGATTTTCAACTTAATTCACATGACATTGAATACTGACTTTCCTTTAACGTGATTTGGTTTACATATCCTTCTTGTAGCCGTGACTATCAAGTTGTTGGCTGTGAATTCAATGTTTGTGGATCCACAGTATTTATTAAGTAAGCTATCTTTAAACAGAAATACACATCAAACAGGGGTTTATATTTATGAGTTAATGAAAAGGTAACCAGAAGATCAGGTGACCTTATTCCTCTATTTCCTGTGATATCAGTGTTTGAATATTCTCTTGTGTTTATGTGGACCTTATAGAACATGACTACTGTGACATTGAGAATTGACTATTTCACAAAAAAGAACATATTAAAGCTGATAAACGAAATAATAAAAGCCCACATTCTGCAGAAAGAAGCAAAGAACATTTGTGTAAGGAGAATGCCAGATACAATAGTGGAAATTTTTTTTCTCTATTCAAAGAACATGCATTCTTTTATCTTCTTTTCTATTTTCTGTAGAATATTATTTCAGAAATAAGTGATAGGTCCAGGATTGTGTGTGTGCATGCATGTATGAGAACAGACTGTATTAATTTTACATTTGCATGGTTTCATTACTTTTACTTTTCTTTATATTTTTCCCCATGATATTTACATTAATTTTTCTATTTTATTTTTGAGAAGAATGTCAGTAAAAACTTGGTAAGATTTTTCTGGTAACCTTTCCTATCAAAGCACTTTAAAATGATACTTTTCATGTCTTAAATATTCTGTCTTAAATATTTAGTATCCCTTAAATATTAGTGACGTCAATTCTTCACTCTCATCTCCCTTCCTGGAAGTTTACACATTCCTCCTCATTTCTTTCCCATTGATTATAGACTTGTCCCATATTACCTTCTCTCAATTTCTGTCTCCCTATCTCTTTCATGTTTTCCCAGTCTTTATATATATAGCTTACATGCTAAGTATCTCCCTATAACACTGGCTTTTTCTGACTTCCTGAGCCTCACAATAGATTAATGCTGAATATGGTGAGATGAAGACAATTAGGATAATAGGCACAATATTTTCAAATAGTTTGTAATTTGTGGTAAATTTCCTTAACTTGGAAGCTCTGTTATGGATTGTAACTTTGATGCCTATTACAATGCCTAGGATACTTCTCCAATCCTTAAGAAAGAAGTGAGAGCTTCAAGGTTGCTGAGTTAAATTCCTCAGTTGTTCTTTCAAATATTGTGTGCATATGCCAATGTCACTCATTTTTCAAGTGTGAGCCTGAGGCTCAACATAGCCTTCTCACAATTGTATTAGTCAAGCCTTCCATGGTATATGAATATTTTACACTATTTTATTCACTTTTTCAGCCCTGGTAATTGTCTTTATTCCTTTGCATTATTATTCATACAACAATTCATTCTGAAAACTTCTCTTTCCTTCATATTTTTGTATGAGGAATTGATTTTTTAAGAAAATATCAAACTTAATTATCTCTGAATTCCAAATACTTAATGAGAGTGACATTTTAAGGTATTGTGCTACAATATTCACTTTTGATATTTTCATAACACAATAAAATGATCACTTAAAGTTTCATATCCCTCTTTACATAATTAATTTTTCACATTTTTATTATGTTTCTGAAGAAATGGGATTGTGAGGATCATCTTATTTCTCATAGCAGGCATGAGGTGAGTGATACTAAACGTTCGGTTCTTGACAGATGCTGCCTCTACTGGCAGCTTCTTCCTCACTTTGGAGGACCTGTCACGTGTATAAGTGTGTGTTTGCATTTTTTTCCCAAACAGAAGGTCCAATACAGTATCAAAGGTCAACATCGCTTAACCATTAGGAAACCTCCTCTTGTGGTTTCATTGTCTCCTTTTTTGGCTTTCACATGAAAGCCACTGTCAAACACAATCACCTGTACTTGGTGACAAGGCTTTCACAACTTTTCACTTGCAGTTCTCACAAATGTAAGTCAGTTTAAACCAGAGAGAAAACTATCAATGTGATTCTGATATTTTCTCCTTCCCCTTTCATAAAATTGAGGCTTCATTTTAATAAACTGGTTCTCTCTTTCTTCTCTTTTTCAGACAAGTGTAAAAAAGATAAAGGCAAGTTCTATTTACATACTTTATTCACTGCACCTTGTTATTATTTCATTTTGTGTGTGTGTACTTTCTCTTTACCTCTCATTGTAATTCTTCAACTTCAAGATAAAAGTAATTTTACATTACTTTCTCTTAATATTTTCTCTTTCCAACCAAAGATTGTCTTCTCACTTGAATTTATGTTCCCAACATGATCCGATTTTTTTCTCAATTCAAAAGACATACATTCATTCATCATCTTTCCTATTTTCTGTAGAGCACTACTTTATAAGTGTCATATCAAGTATAGTTTGTGTGTATGTCAGTGTCCCGAAGGTTTAAATTTTACATTTGCATGTTCCATTATTTTTGTTTTGCTTTATATTTTTGCATATTTACATTAATTTTTCTATTTTATTTTTCACAAGAACTTCAGGAAAAATTTGGTAAGTTTTTTTCTGACAACTTTTCCTACCAAATCACTATAAAACGACTGCTTTTCATGTCTTAAATATTACTATCTCTTAATTTGTCAGTCTTGACTCCTGCCTCTCCCTTCCTGAATGTCTACATATTCCTCCTCATATTTTTCCTTTTGATTAGAGACTTGTCCCATATTAAACGCTCTCCATTTCTATCTCCTTATCTCTTTCATGTTTTTCCAGTCTTTTTTTTTAATATCACTTAATGTTCATTTCCCCCATAAGACTGGCTTTTTCTGATTTCCAAAGCCTCACAATAGTTTAATGGTGAACATGGTAAGATAAAGATGATTAGGATAACAGGCGCAACATTTTCAATCAGTTTGTAATTTGTGGTAAATTTTCTTAACTTGAGAACTCTGTTATGGATTGTAATTTTGATGCCGATTACAATGCATAGGATACTTCTCCAGTCCTTAAGAAATAAGTGAGAGCTTCAAGGTTGTTGAGTTAAATTCCTCTGTTGTTCTTTCAAAAACTGTGTGTATATTCCAATATCACTCATTTTTCAAGTGTGAGCCTGAGGCTCAGCCTATGCATCTCATAATTATATTAGTCAAGTGCTCCATAGTAAATGAATATTTTACACCATCTTATTCACTTTTTTCAGCTCTGATAATTATCTTTTATTATTTTGCATTATTATCCATACAATAATTCATTCTGAAAACTTCAACATATCCCATGTGTGTGTTTGCATTTTTTACCCAAACAGATAGAAGGCCCAATGCAGTATCTGTGGTCCACATTGCTTAACCTGTAGGAAACCCTTTATACCTCTTCTTGTGGTTTCATTGTCTTCTTTTTTGGCTTTCACATGAGGGGACCACTGTCAAACACAATCATCTGTACTTGATGACAAGGCTTTCACAACTTCTCACTTGTAGTTCTCACAAATGTGGGTTAGTTTAAACCAGAGAGAAAACTATCAGTGTGATTCTGATACTTTTTTCTTCTCTTTTCATGATATTGAAGCTTCATTTTAATAAACTTGTGCGCCCTCTCTTCTCTTTTTCAGATAAGTGTAAAAAAGATAAAGGCAAGTTCTATTTATATACATGGTCACTATCTAAGTTTTGAGATAGACTTTGTTATGATGTATTCTTTCACTTCAAAGAAACATAGTTGACAGTGTCCTTTCTGATTCACTCTTGCAAGTTTCAACTTGCTAGGCTTTTCAACGTTGCTTTGTTTCACTCAATGTGCATTTTATCTTTCTTTATTTTTGCATATCTCAAAACTTTTGTAATGACCCACGTATTATACTTTTCTCAGTGGATTTTTTCATTATTTCATTGTTTTTGCACTTTGTCTTTATATCTTAATGTAATTCTTCCTCAACTTCAAGATAAATGTAATTTCGCAACATTTTCTCTTAATATCTTCTCTTTCAACCAAAGATTGATTTCTCATTTGAATTTCTATTTCCAAAATGATCATTTTTCAGCATGCCCTGTTATTTGAATTAATGTAGACAGATTATTTCTGTCATAAATTTTGTAATCAATGAAATACTGGAATTTTTAAAGCAATAGATTTGGTAGTTTTCTCCCAACATACACACAAGGGGTTTGATTAACATGCTATCATGGAATTTGGTTTAGATAAGCTTCTTGCAGGCAGGAGTTATACTGCCATCTCCAGAGGACTCGATGTTAATGAGCGATCTCATTAATCTGTATCTTTATCTGTGTATATCTATACATCTATATTTCTCTTACTTTCTATATAGATATAGATGTATTAAATAAAGCTTTTGTCAGGAAAGCCCAAGTAATCAAGGTTATGTATTAATTGAAATGATAAGAATTCTTGTCAACAAAGGCCCACAGGAACTTAATCTTGTATTTCCTGTAGGAACAGTGATTTAGTATTCTCTCATTGTGTGGTTATGTTACAGAAAATAGCTAGTAAAATAATGATAATTTACTCTTTGATAACAGACAAAAAACATTTTTAAATCTAACAAACCAATGATAAAATTCTATGTAACATACAGGGGAACAGAGTATTATAAACACTCAAGCTTATATTCACTGAAATCTTTTACAATATAGTAAAAAGATTTCTTTTCCTTTAATGTTGTAAATTAGTTTGGGCAAACGTGAGATTTCTAGGACTGTGTTTGTGTGTGCATGTGTGTGTGGCTCTGTGTATATATGTGTGTAAGTGTTTACCTGGACCCCAAGAGTGCTAATTTTACATTTTAATTTTTCAATGAATTTTAATTATTTTATTTTACCAATAACATTTACATATATCTTTCCATTTTATTTGCAGAAGAACTTCAGAAAAAACTTGGTAAGTATTTTCTGACAAAATTTCCTTCCATACTACTTTAAAATTGTTGCTTTTTGTGTGTCTTTCAAATTTTCTGTCAATTTATTAATTCCATCCCTTAGCTCTCCCTCCTCTTGGATTTTTACTCTACTCTCCACAATTTTTGGTATGTCTTTTTCCTCTTATATTAATTTCTCTGGATTTCTGTGTTTTGTTTTTTCCTCTATTCTCTTTCCATCCTTTTTCACTTAATGTCCTTCTTTCCACTTAGCATGCTTTCTTCTGAATCCAAGTGCTCAGCAGAGTTTCATCATGAAGTTGATGGGATGAGGGAATCAGTCTTAGCCACATGGTTTCTATTTAATGTATATTGTCTGGAAAACCTACTCAACCTAGGATCTATGTCATGCATTAGAAGTTTACCCATTACTATGCACAGAGTGCTTCCCCAACCCTTATGAGATTATGGTCCAAAGTGACTGTGAATCTGTGTTAATTTTGATGATATTCACTGGTCAAGTTTCATCTTAAGGCTCACTCTTCACTGTCCTTAATCACATTACTTGTGATTTTCTCAAGTATGTAAATATTTAATATAACTTTTTCCTCTATTTTTCTTCTGAACAATAGTATTTGTTTTTACTTTACTCATACATTTATTAATTCTGCACACTGTTCTTCCTTTAAATCTTTGTATGATAATATTATTTCTTAAGAAAATTTTATTGATGAAATATCTTTTAATTCTGAATTTTTTAGGTGAGTGACAGGAGAAGCTATTTTCCTAGAAAGTTCCCACAAGATTTTGACATACTAAAATACTCGTAAAAGTTTCTCTATAAAGCACAATCTTCTCCCCGCCAAGATTTTATTCTTTAAAACATATCTGTGAATTCTAGAGTATGAGGTCACTTTTGAAAATTACATTAAGGTTCATAAGAGATTTATATGAAGCCTAAAGTAACATATTAGAAAAGGGATAAAATAGGACAGTTTAAACAGGCCTTAAACCCTGCCTTTTTATAATTCTTACAATAATTTTGGAAAAATTAGTCTCTGTTATATGATTTAAAGTTAACCTCAAGGATTTTTTATTTATTTATTTATTTATTTTAATTAAATCATAGCTGTGTACATTAATGTGATCATGGGGCACCATACACTGGTTTTATAGACAAGGATTTTTATAGTAAGTTTTTCGGTGAATTTTTCAAATTTATATTTTAAAAATAAAACCACTTTATATTTTGTAGACACCATAATTAATTTTTAATTGCATGAATATGCACTTCTATACTTGTCAGAAATTATATATCATTCCTTCAGATTTATTATATCATATTTTATCATATTTTCCTCACATATATGAGTCAGTGATCAACATCAGTTTTACATCATTTAGTTTTTGCTTGGCTATCAAAGATTTATACATTGAGAAAGTGTGTTCTTATTTGTAAGTTAATAGGAATGGAATAAATTTGGTTAATGCAATGTCACTCAATTCATTGACCTTTTTATGAAGTAAATGCAAAAATCACAGAGTAAATGTTTATCAAAGCTAATTTTGAAATTTTCATAAATTTTTGACTCAATTAAATTCTATTGCAAATTTATTAAATTCAAAGAACTAGAAGCCATGAGACTTACAGAAAGATTGTACTCAGGCATAAAAGTCATTCATTTTCTCAGTGGTTGTGAAATCTACTTAAAAAAGGCTCACTGAGATACATATATATATTATATATTACACTAATCATAAACTATGCAAATTATGTTTTTACTTAAAGGCACCTTCTTCAGTCTGACATACTATAGTTGATTTGGCAAAATTAAAATACTGATTTAATTATTACTACCAAGATATGTTATAAAGTCATTTTAATAATTATGTATTTGGGTATAAATCTTGAATTGCTTAAATTCCTCATGTGATTCATAACAGAAATATATATAGATTAAAATCCTAATTATTCTTTCTGTCCACGTCCTCAACACTTTTATTTTATTTATTCATTTGAAAAAATTCATCTTCTTTTCTCATTTTTCTAAGATAAAAATTATTTTCTAGTTATTTAAATTTTTTGTACACTAGTAGTTTTCAACTATTTTTGTTTTCTGTGTTGATTTCCTTTGACATTTACCTGAATCTTTCTGCTTTCTTTTTCAGAAGATCTTCAGAAAGAAATAGGTAATTTCTTTTCTGACATTGTTTTGTACTGATGCATTTTTTAGATATATTTGTTTATTTGTAATTTCCTGACTCTTCATCCTTTACAAGCTTCTGCCTTTCTTCTCCCTTCCTGTGGATTTCAAATTGTCTTCTCCATTTTCTTTTTGGTTTTCTGGACTTTTTCTATGTTATACTCTTTCCCCAAGCTCTCTTTCAACTTCCTTTTTTTTTTTTTAATTTGGTCTATTATTAGGCTTCTTCTGTCTTCCAAATGATCAACATAATTTCATTGTAAGGTTGGTGAGATGAATGGGATTAGGATAAGGAGAATGTGACATTTCCATTCAATAGAAAACTTCTTTTAACTTGGGTTCTCCGACATATCCTCTGAATTGAAGTGGCCATTGTTTTGAATATGATAATGTCCCAGGTTTTAAGGGAAGGAATCAGACTGAAAAGCTGCTGAGTGAAATAAATTCTTCTTGTAACCCTTTTAAACACTTTGTTTATACTGATGGCAAGTATAATCTTGAGTCCACCTCACTCAACCATATTCTCAAATGATTCAAGGTATATAAACATATTTGTATGATTTTTCCTGGTTATTTTGTCATTCCATCTATATTTATTATTGTTCTTTCATTTTCATTTAAATCCATTCAATTTTTAATTCTGAAAATTGCCCTTTTTTCAGGGTTTTTATATATGCATTTTTCACTCAAGTAAATCTCATTGGTAATATATCTCTAAAGTCTAAGGCTATTTTCTAAGATATATTCCTATGTAACATTTTAGTACCCCATTACAAGAATTAGTTAAATCCTCATGTCCCTACATATCAGATTGTGTTCTTCCAATTATAGAAAAGTTTTCAGATGAAACAACTTTAGAAATTTCTTTCATTGTTTTTGGTATGAACATCACATTTTCAAATGCAAACATTAGCATATGGATGACTTTGATTGCATCTTCTTTATGATATTAAGAAAACCTGTCTCACATATGCATGTTTGTGTATTTTCTCCCAGGTAGAAGGAAGGAGCAATTCAAATTTGGTGAGCAATGTTTATCTTTCTGAAAGCTCCATTCTTTTATCTCCCTTGGGTTCTGCCCAATATCAGTGGGATAAGATTCGGCAATACAAGAAAAATGTGAATAGTTGGTTTAAAAAAAAAAACAAAAAAAGCATTTGGAGCATTATCTTTCTAAATTTTAGTAATTTCAATAGTTTCTCCCTGAAGTGATTCCACATGTTCTTCCTTCTCTCCTCCTTCTTTCTTTTATTTCATGCTTTCTCCTTCATCATCTTCCTCTATCCCTCCACCTTTTGCTTTCATATTTCTACCTGTTCTCTGTTTGATCATTTTTATCATCATGATTGGAAGAAAAATAGAATATGAGGATACAGAATGGAAAGAGGTGGTCCAAAGGCTTTAGAAGAGAACATGGAATGGGGAAACACAGGGTGAAATGGGAAAGAAAGGCAATGAGAGGAATTGGGGAAGGAGAAAAAAAGTGAAGTGTTTTCTATTTTGTTCTTTCGCAGTCTGGAGGAAGGCACCATTGTATGCTGGTGAGTGATGTGCTTCTGACTAAGAAAATTCTATCTTCAGAAAAGTTTCAAGTGAATCTGTACTGTGTACAAAATAATATGTTTAAAATCAAAGAAAATTCAAAGCATACATTCAAATAACTCAATATATTATTCAGTACTTGTGTTTTCATGGATAATAATGTGTTTGAAATAATTATTAATAATTTTAGAATTTTTATTCTTATTTGAAATTGTATATCACATCATGCTTTTAGGGTAGGTAGAATGGTTATTATTTTGCTGTAAAGTCCTTGGGAATCAATAGTACAAAATAAGTTATTTGGGGTCAGATTGATTATTTTCCCTCTTTCTTCTCCCAACATTTCAAATAGATTATATTTACCCTGTGAGAATAATGGGTGAGAGCAAGAATGGGTCAAGTTGTCAAGTCAGACATAACATAGCAGCCTATAAAAAGAGAGGCAAATATATGCATATTTTCAGTTGTTATTATCAGACCTGAAGTAATCCTAGGATATTTATACTGTGAATATTCTGGACAAAGGCAGCTTTATCTGTCCCATGGAGGGTTCTCATGTTCTCATGTTCCTTGCAGATTGGAGAAAAGAAGAATTCCAGTCTGGTGAGTCTCTGACAGTCCAGGAGGGATCCTTTTCATTGTGGAGTAGTCTCTGGGAAAGATGGTGAAGGTGAACTGGATCCACCCAAGGCCAGAGAAAACCTCACAATATGGAGAATATCTGGTCCAGAGATACAAATACTTTTCCCAAGGTCATGATGGTCCGCTTATCTTTGCAGTAAATGTGACCTTGGATGAAGCTACTGCCCATCCTGTGCTCTTTCTGTCTGAAAATGGGAGACAAGTAACCTGGCAAGAAAGGAGTGAAGATCTACCCAGCTCCAAACAGAGATTTGACTACCTTCCTTGTGTGCTGGGCCAGCTGAAAATTACCTTGGGGAGATGTTTCTGGGAGGTGGAGGTTGGGGCTGCTGGGTCCTGGGACATGGGAATTTGTAGGGACAATGTAACAAGAAAGTGGAAGGTCACGATGTCTCCACAGAATGGATTCTGGGCCATCAGACTGTATGAGGGGGAGTACTGGGCCCTCACCTCCCCAGAAACTCAGCTTACACTGAGAGACCACCCCCACAGAATAGGGATATTCCTGGATTTTGAGGCCGGAGATGTATCATTCTACAACATGGCAGATGGATCCCACATATTCACTTTCCCCCAAAACACATTCTGTGGTGCTTTGAGACCTCTTTTCAGGCTTTGGTCCTCTGACTCAGGGCCCCTGACCATTGTCCAGGAGAAGGAGAACACATTGACATTGTAATTCACATATGTACCCCCTTCAATGAATAATGATCACTTTGGACCCCAGTGGTGATTACAATTCTCCCCAATCAACCACAAATTGTCCCCCCACCCCCTTACTGGCTCATTATCAAGACGAACCTCTGGAACACTCACTGCTGGTTGCCCCTCCTATCTGTTCTCCCTTTTGCATTGAGTATAGTTTTTTTTTGTTTTTTGTTTTTTTTAATGTATTATCATTTTGACCTATGACTGTTTAGCATAAAGGTTAGATTTCCCAGCTTCTCCTGCTACATGTGAGTAAATGCTGGGCAGTTCGTTATAAACTCAATCCCTGTATGACTTCTGGGATGCTTCTTAAAAGGTAATCGCCTACTCTTCTTTTTTTCTTTCCGTTTTCTGCTGGCTACAATGTGCATGATGGATGAAATTTGAAGAGCATCTCTGACTGTGAAATATAACATGGATGGCAGAGAAGATAGTGTGAGCTTAGGCTTTTGACAGCATCATGGAACCTTCTATTGTCCAATATTAGAGTTCTTTTCCATAAGAAATAAACTTTTATACCTTCAAGCCCATATATATATATATTTTTTTTTTCTTGTAATTTCATGTAATCTTAACTGATGCACCTTACTTTTGAGAATAGCAAAAGATGATACCCACACTGGAATATTCAAGTGAAACATGAGTTTAAACTCCTGATCCCCCAGTATGCAGACTCATCAGGGCCTCTCACCTTCTCCTGATCCCTCAGCCCCTCCTGACTTGACTTCCCACCTTTTTCTATTTAGGTGCCATGCTCTTTAATTTCAAATATTCTCTTACTAACAAATAAAAATCCTGGCTTCCTTGTGCCTCTGTTATGTCTGTTTGGCAAAACCCCAAATACCAATGAATCTGAGTATCTGTTTTACATACTTGCAGATGAGCAATGCTGTAAAATCCATACATAGGAGCACCTTGTTTCCTCTATGCATGTATAGTCACCTGTCACTACTTGATCACTAACATGATTGCCAATCTTCTGTGCTCACCTATCATCTGCATTTTCCTGCCACCCATTGCCAATTTCATTTTTAAAATCTACTTCCCTTAAACTTCTAACTTTTCTGTTTAATATAAGCATATGGCTGTATCCCACCTTGAAAAAAATTATTAGAATCTATTAGAAGGGAGTTGTCTTACCTTTGTAGTAACAAATGTAAAATGCCTATTTTATCTTCACCTTTCTGTTATTCTTCCCTTGCTGTATATTAAGACATGTATCCCTCTTCCTATACAAAGACTATTAATCTACCTACTCCCATGTGTGCTCCAATGTCTGGCACTGGGTTCTGTGAGTTAGTACCTTTAGTCTCCTGACTAGCTCCTTACCAAAAACTTTAACATTTTCAAAAATATTGCTTTTTTTAAATCAAAACAACAAAATTTTCCATCATCTGCATATGCACCTATAAACTTTGATAATTGTCTTTTCTTTAATGGTCAAACTTCTTAAAATAGTATCTAAATATGCCTTTTATATTTCCAACCTCCTTTTTCTTTCTCTGTATACTCTGTTATAAGTTGGATTGTGCCCCCCATCCCAACTCAAGTTGAGTCCTATGTCCACTACCCCCAAATGTAGTCTGATTTGGACATAAGGCCATTGTGGATATAATACTTAAAATGTGCTCATACTAGAATAGAGTAGCCCCAAATCTAATATGACTGATGCCTTATAAAAAAAGATAATTGGACATAGACATATACACAGGGGAAATGCCATTTGAGATTGGAGTCTTACTATCACAAGCTAAGGAATGCCCAAGATTGCTGGCAATCCACCAGAAGTTGGGATAAAGGCATGGAAAGACCTTTCTCTAACATCTCCAAATAGAGCCTGGCCCTACTTACACCTTGATTATAGATTTCTAGCTTTTATAGTCCTGGGGTTATAAATTTACATTGTTTAAGCCACTAACTTCGTGATACTTTATTAGAATGGCTCTAGCAAACCAATAATTCTATTTTTATCACAACAATCCCTCTATCTTTTAGCACTAAACCCACCAATTCTCACAATGGGTCACATGGGTCTCACAGGGCAACAGTAGTAATATGAATGACATGTTTTCCATATCCCAGGTTTCCCTGAAGAGACAGCTTTAGAACTCTCATATTTTATGGAACCAACTGACTGTAGTCTTCTCTCTTATTGAGAATGTGAGGCATTAAGAAGTCAAGCTATATACTCACAAAGTCCACATCAGTTCATCTACAATAGCTTGGGCTCGGTGCCTGTAGCACAGTGGATACAGTGCCAGCTGCATACACCAAAAGTGCCGGGCTCGACCCCAGCCCGGGCCAGCTAAACAACTGCAACAACAACAACAACAAAAAATGCTGGACATTGTGATGGGCACCTGTAGTCCCAGCTACTCGGGAGTCTGAGGCAAGAGAATCACTTAAGCCCAAGAGTTGGAGCTGTGAGCTGTGAGATGTGAGCTGTGACACCATGGCACTCTACAGGGTGACATAGTGAGACTTTGTCTCCAAAAGTAAATAAATAAATAAATAAATAAATAAATAAATAAAAATAAAAAAGTAAAATAGCTTGCTAAAATGGAATTCAAATCTTTCCTTTTGAAAGAAATATTCAAGCTTTATCTGCCTGTTTTATGGTTATTCCCCTACAGGTTTCATACAACTTAAGAGACAGATTCTAAGGACAAGCAGCGTCTTAGTCTGTGTGGACTGCTATAATAAAACACCATAAGCAGGTAGCTTATTCTAAAAAGAAAATTTATTTCTCATGGTGCTGGAGGCTGGAATTCCCAGTATCAAAGCAGATTGGGTGTCCTGCATGAAGGTACAATTCCCGGTTCACCTATGGTGACTTCTACCTTTGTCTTTACATGGTAGAAGGGACAAGATAGCTCTCTGAGATCTCCTTCATGTGTACACCAACCTTACTTATGATAGCAGAGCCCTCAGCTCCTAATCACCTCCCCAAGGCCTCACCTTCTAATATCATCACCTTGGTGATTAGGTTTCAACTTACAAATTTGGGACAGATACAAATATTCAGACCAGGCCAGGTGCAATGGCTTATGCCTGCAATCCTAGCACTCTGAGAGCCTGAGGTGGATGGATTGCTTGAGCTCAGGAGTTCGAGATGAGCCTGAGCATGAATAAGACCTCATCTCAACTAAAAATAGAGAAACTAGCTGGCTATTGTGGTGGGCACCTGTAGTGCCAGCACCTCAGAAGGCTGAGGCAAGACGATCAGTTGAGCCCAAGGATTTCAGATTGCTGTGAGCTATGACGCCATAGTACTCTACACAGGGTAACAGAGTAAGACTCAGTAAAAACAAAAAAAAAATAAAAATCAGACCATAGGAGGTAGTCTCTTTATAAAATGCCAGTTATAAAGTGAAGGCCTATACCTCAATAGATAATAGCAAGATAACTTATTCTTTAGAGGTTTCTTCCTTGAGTGGACAGATTTTTGACAAAGATAAGTAATGTTCCACCTCAATTCAGCACTGATATTTCTCTATTTTGTCTTGTAATATTTCTCAGTTCTATAGTAATTTGATAGTATAAAGGCCTGAAAGATATACTAATGATGAAATAACTATATGTTCATACTAAATAACAAAACTTATGCAATGCTTCCTGGGATTTATTATCATGAATGCCATCACACAGGTCCAATATTTGCACCTCAGTGAGCCACTGGTTCTCTTTAGTGAATAACAGGGTGATTGTGTGCCTGGCCAGTATTTCCATGATGATTTGAGAGTCTTTGGTTATTATGAATACCACCTCATTGCTCACTGTTGTATAGGTGCTGAAAGTTTAGATTGTATAAAAGTCAAAATTGATACCTGCAAATATCAAAGAATTTCAAATCTGAAAAAATCATGATTAACTGTGAAGCAAGGTAGAAAAATAAAGATTAGAACATTTTATAAATTTCATTTGGCCCTCCTCTTAGCACTTACTATTTTGTCTTCAGGAGTCCATACCTACCTGTGCCTGAACTTGACATAATTGCATCTCATGTTCATCATTTTTTCTCCCCTTAAAGCCTCCTGCATGCTAATCAACTATTGCTGAGAACGCAAGTAGCTCAAAATATCCAGAGAAGGGGGGTGGAGCAAGATGATGAACTAGAAGGATCTCTCTGCTGGCCTCTCCTAGCATGGCAAGGGGAAAAAAGAGAACCCAACCATATTTGGTGCAGGGAATTTACCTGGAGTGGCTCTGGGAGCAGTGAGGCAGTTGTGGACTGCAGGAGACAGTGGGGAGATCTGGAGCTGAGGAGGTCTGACTCAGTAGGCAAGGGCTTGAGAGCCAGTGGGACTGGCTGCCACCCCTCCACCCACCCCCATTCCCCACGGAGGTCTGGGGATGGGAGAAAGCCTTTTTGCTGTTTTCAGATTTTAAGGGAAACTGTGTATTGAGTGGAAAGCTTAGAAGAATGGGTGGACTGGAACAGTGTACCACAACCAGGTTTGAATACCATGTGGAGTGGATTTACCATCAGCTTGGTTTGCTGCCAGGACAGCCATACTGTGAAGGTCCCTGCTGCCAGCTGGGCCAGCATTGTGGGTAAGTCTGTCTGCAGAGACCTAAAGCACTGCTGACTCTGTTCCGCCTGCTGAGAGAGGGCTTCCACTCTTGGGGCAAGCTGACTGGCTGCTGTACCCCTAGGGAATCGTTGTCAGGGTGCACTGTGAGACTTGCCTCCTAAGGATTCTGGAGAGCTTTAAGACCCCAACCCAGCAGGGGCTGAAAGCTCAGGAAACAATGAGGAGATCACCAAGGGCCACTAAGTCCTGTTGCCCAGAGATAGAACCTGTCTTCCTCAGACACTCGAGAGTGGTTTTAGCAATTTTCTCTCCATCTCCATCCCCTAAAACCACATCACCATCTGGTGTCCTGGCAATATATATAAATAATATTCCTATTATAGTTGCTCCTTTCTGCAACATATGTATGTGTGTATTTTTTTAGTATTTTTTTCTTTTCTTTGTTGTTGAAGTTGTTGCTACTTTTAGCTATTTGAGTTTCTTTTGTTATATGTTTTGTTTTGTTTTTGCTAATTTGTTTGATTGGTTTTATTATTATTATTATTTTGCAGTTTTTAGCTGGGGCCCGGTTTGAACCTGCCACCTCTGGTATATGGGGCCGACGCCCTAATCCTTGAGCCACAGGTGCCACCCAGATTGGTTTTATTCTTACTTTCCATTTTTACTTTCATCAGGAGCAAAGGCTCCTGTATTTTTGGTTGTAGTATTTTAGCCTCATTTACTCTCTCTGTCTATTTAACTCCTCTTCTTCTTTCCCTCTTCTGATAGAGACTTTTCTACTTTTTCATCTTTCCCACATAAATCGCTCATACAACACCTAAGATATTGCCTCCTTTTTTTGCTTTTCTTATTGCTTTCGTTTTTCCTCTTCCTTCACTCTCCTTTATTTGATACAGTTGTATTTTTAATTTTCTTTATCTATTCTTTTTTTTTTTTCCTCTCTTTTCTCTGAGTGCTGGGATGGTCCAGCATTGGTCTGGCTGGGAGGTCACATTAGTGGTCTGGCTCAAGGAGGCAAGAGATCTTGGTCTGGGAGTCCTTCTACCTCTGGCTTTGGGAAGACAGAAATGGCAAGTCCACACTGCTGAATTTTTCTTTTTCTTTTTTATTTATTTTTTTCCTTCTTTCTTGTTACTGATTTTTCTCTTTTTCTTCTCTTCCTATATTTGGCAAAGGTAGGGTCTGGCTTTGCTCAGTCTGATAAGGAGCTCCTGATTTCAAAGAAATGTATACAACATTTAGTCCATAGCTATTGACCACTTTTTGTAAATTTGTATGATTTGTAAATTACATGTCAAATTTGTAAGAACAAGTTTTGAAAATGTTCTCTTTATTATTTCAGTCTGTTCTTGATGTAGAATTACTTCTCTTTGCCACTAACAAAAAGGTGAACTTTAGCTTGGCTTTCCTAGATTCCCACATATCACAACTAGTTAGTTTCTGAGTAAATTATTATTTTCTGTATGATGAATTAAATATGGTATTCTCCTACTTACAACTGCAGAGCTTCCAGTAGTCTGAATTGTCAATGGGATATAGGGACATAGTTTATTCTCAAGTCCAGGAACTACAGTGACTTTAAGCCAGTCTCTTTGAGAAATTTTTGAACTTTTCACATTAATAGAAATACATTAATACTTTTCCAAAGTAAGTCAGATACTATTCCTATTGTAAGATGATCAAACTTATACTACATTATACTGAAAAATCTGGAATAATGATTAAGAGCAATGCATTGGATTTCAGAATTTTGATGCCATTGTTACCTTTAATAAGGAAGAGATTTGTGCAGCAAATATGGGTGTCAATGCATAAGATAAATGCAAATTTTGTCATTTCCAGAGGAGGATAACTATAGTGATGAGGAGAATATTTGAAGGAACTAGAATTGTTATACATCATCTGCCTCCAAATCATATAAAATGCTGCCATTCATTAAAAGAGTAGTCTTTTTGATATGCATATTCATGAATTAAAGTGATAGAAATAATTTTAATATAAGACACATTGTTCTCTTTAGGAATCGAATGTGACATAGTTATGATATTATGGGTGAACTTGAGGAGTTTGGAATCACATATAACTTGGTTCAATCCGGAGGTGCCATTTAGTAGCTTTGCATCTTTGCAGAAGTTAGTTCAGCTTCATCATTTTATTCTCTCCACCTCTAGGGATGAAAAAGGTACTTACCTCACTGGGCTGATGTGAGAATTACACAAAGATATGATGTATAAAAAGCCCTTAATACAATTCAGATTAGAAAATAAAATGCTCAAAATCACAATAATTTCAATCATTTATATTGCAACATGATGACTGTCTGTCATTAAACATTGGAAGCCACATAAAGAATGGCTGCTTATCATCATCGTGGTAGAAGGTGAATTAATGCAGAACTTCATGAGTATAGTTGTCCTTTAAAATCCATTGTGAAATTGAGACATTGTATTTATATTAATCTACTGTGTAATATAGTAATTATCTAAAAGTACTTTACCTGTATTTTTATTATTTTTAAATTAATTTTTATTAAACATAACTATATACATTTATGGGGTACAATGTAATGATTTGATATATAATGTGGAGTGTTTAAATCAAACTGATTAACATAACCATCATCTCACTTATTTTTCATGGTAAGACACTTATAATATACTCTTCGTTGTTTTGAAATGTACCCTTGCATTGGGCACATTAGGTGAGATCCCACCAAATACCCTCCCTCCACTCATCGTTCCCCCTCCCTTCCCCTCTCCCTCCTCTCTCCTCTCCTTCTTTCTGGACTATCATTGTGTTTTATCATTCTTATGAATGTGTGATTATATATTGGTTTCATAATAGTACTGAGTATATTGAGTATTTTTTTTCCATTCTTGGGATACTTTAGTAAGAAGAGTATGTTCCAGCTCCATCCTGAAAAACATAAAAGATGTAAAGTCTCCATCTTTTATGGCTGCATAGTATTCCATGTATACATATACCACAATTTGTTAATCCATTCATGGGTTGACAGGCATTTGAGCTGCTTCCATGACTTGGAAATTATGAATTGGGCTGCAGTAAACATTCTGGTGAAAATAACTTTCTTGTAAAAAGATTTTCGTTCATCTGGGTAGATACCTACCAATGCAATTGCAGGATCAAATAGCAGGTCAACTTTTAGTTCCTTGAGAATTCTCCATACTTCTTTCCAAAAAGGCTGTATTAGTTTGCAATCCCACTGTCATTGTAGAAATGCTCCCTCCTCCCCACATTCATGTCAGCATCTGTACTTTTGGGACTCTGTGATGTGGGCTATTCTTATAGGGGTTAAGGGATATCTCAAAGATTTGCATTTCTCTGATGATTAAAGATGATGAGCATTTTTTCATGTATTTCTTGGCCATTCACCTGTCATTTTCAGAGACGTTTCTTTCTGTTCAAGTCTCTTGCCCACAAAGAAATGGGGTTATTTTTATAGTTTCATGTCTTAAGTTTAAATCCTTAATCCAATGAGAGTCTATCTTAGTCAATGGTGAAAGGTACGGCTCCAATTTCAGTCTTCTGCAGGTTGCCAGCCAGTTCACCCAGCACCATTTGTTAAATAGGGAATCTTTTCCCCACTGAATGTTTTTAATTGGCTTATCAAAGATCAAATAAAGGTATGTAGCTGGATTCATCTCTTGGTTCTCTATTCTGTTCCAGACATCTACTTCTCTGTTTTTGTGCCAATACCATGCTGTTTTGATCACTATCGATTTGTAGTAAAGTCTGAGGTCTGGTAGGGTGATTCCTCCTGTTT
>CAUYPK010131465.1:0-28809 GCA_963574355.1 Loris lydekkerianus | reverse complement strand
CCTACTGAAATTTTTCATTTTTTTCTCCCCCCCCCCCAGTTTTGGCAGGGGCCCAGCTTGAACCCACCACCCCCGGTATATGGGGCCAGTGCCCTACTCCTTGAGCCACAGGCACTGGTACCACCACTGCCCACTTTTTTTTTTTTTTTTTTTTTAATTGCCACAGGGTCTTCCTCTACTGCCTGGGCTAGACTGTTATGGTATCATAATAGCTCACCGAAACCACAAACTCCCACACTCAAGCCATCTTCCTATCTCAGCCTACCAAATAGCTTGGAGTACAGGCATGTGCAACCACACCTGGCTAATTTTTCTTTCTTTCTTTCTTTCTTTCTTTCTTTCTTTCTTTCTTTTCTTCTTTCTTTTCTTTCTTTTATTTCTTTCTATGCTCAGCTACTTTCTTCCTTTTCTTTCTTTTCTTTCTTTCGTGGTTTTGGCCAGGTCTGGGCTTGAACCTACCACCCCTGGTATATGGGGCCGGCGCCCTGCTCCTTGAGCCACAGACGCCGCCCCTGTCTATTTTCTTGTTGCAGTTGTCACTGTTGTTTAGCTGGCCCGGGCCAGGTTCGAACCCGCCACCCTCAGTGTGTGTGGCTGGCACCTTCACCACTGTGCTACGGGTGCTGAGCCAATAAACAAGTTTTTAAAAGTAAAAAACAAATGCGTTCTAAACCTCCTGTGTTTTAATATTCTAGAAGAACCATCTAACTCTGAGAAAATATATATTCTGTTTCCCCAATCATACCCCCTTTAGTTCATCTAATTAGCAGGTAGCCTTCATAATAAAGTACACAATTGTGTACTTTAATCATTTGGAAGATCCAAAATGAACATCAGTGTAACAGTTTAGTTAGAACAAAAATAGTAAGTTATCAATTAATCTCTTGATGATAGAGTGGATAAAGATTTTTATGTCTCTTTTTATAGATAAATTATGGTTTTCTTATAATTCATTACACATACTTCTCTATTGCTAGAAAAGAAAAAAATAAAAGTTGACTTTAATCTTCCAGATAATCAACAAAAAAAAAAAAAAAAAAGAAAGAAAGAAAGAAAAGAAACAAACAAAAAAAAGAATTTACCTTTAGATATCTCATCTCTTTTCTACTTCTGTGTAGTTTTCTGAATCTTGACACAATCTTGACATGGGATTGGAACTAAAATATATGTATAGAAAATTTCCAAGTCTTCAGATGTTAAGATACATTATGTGCATTTCATCTGCATATGGATGAGTTAACGTGTTCCTGCATGTAACTATTGGTGAGTTCTTAAAGGATGAAAAACAACCACTCAGGTTTTCCTTCAAAGCTCCTGGGGTTTTGGTCAGCTCATGAATTGAAGTTGGCATAGTATGCAGTTTGGATAGTTAGGTCTTCACTAAGTGGTTATGGTAATAAGTGCTTCTTTTATTCTTAGAGAAAAAAATGTGGTTACTGGATTTTGGAGCCAGCGTTCAAGAAGTGTTCTGCTTCACCAGAAAACCCATGCTCACATAGGTGTTATAAAGAAGGAGCAATAGTTAGAGGGTGTCAGAGGAAAGAAAGGTAAAGGCAGCTTTCTGTCTTCCAGATCAGCATCTGAACCAATCTGTACTTCCATCATACACCACTTACTTGTGGGTGCATCTTAAAAATATCTACTGAGTTGGTGACTTTTTCAGTTTCTCTTTTTCCCTATGGCACAGGCTTGGATTTCCAGAATGGTCCAGCATAGTACCTGGCGGGTATTTACTGTACATGGCATGGATGAATACAAGACAATGCATGGTGGTTTATAAAACTAAATGGGATCTTGAACACCCACTAGCACAATCCCTCCTTTTTCAGAGAAGGAGCCTGCAGGCCAGAGCAGTGGACAGTAACTGGCCAAAGAGATGGAGCAAGTCTGTAGGCTCTCCATCATGCCTGGTTCTCTCTCCACACCTCTGCCTGGGACAGAAGGGCTAATGTCTGCTACCCCACGCAGTGGAACTTTGAATAGGGAAGATGATCCAAGAATCAGGACTTCTCCCTGCACCAGGCACAGTGCACAGCACACAGTAGGTTCTCAGTTAACACTTAGATGATGAATGTCTCTGGGCGTAAGCAGTACATTCCCCCTGGCTGAGGGGGCAGCCCAGGGTTTCTCTGTTCTTGTCCTCCTCTGCCCACTCCTACATGGTGTCACTGCCTTTAACAGCCTCTCCCTTTGCTCTCCCCCTTCCATCCCAGGGCTCTGTTTCCAAAGCTTGGCTTTCAAGTTGCTATTTCAGATGTTGCCACAAATGGTCCTACACCCTGTTGAGAGTTGTAAATAGATTCTCTGATTACCATGTGACTTTGTGCCAGCTCCCTTCTAGTGAATTTTTTCCCCTGCCCTTAGGATTGGACAGACCCTGGGGTGCCTGAATTGCTACACAGGACAGGGTTCTAGTTAGACCTTCAACTAATTGAATGAGGCCCTTCTCCATCAGGGAAGGTAACGTGTTGTATTCAACTTAGAGATTCAGATGTCAATCTCATGAAATACTAGTCTATTATTCAAACACCCAGACTAATGTTTGACCAAAGATCTGGGTACCATGTGGCCCAGTCAAGATGACACATGAAATTAACCATCACATTCTTCCCAGTTTAAAGTCATGTTCTGAGGTTTAATTTGTATGCAGTTTTAATGCACATTCTTATGAGTTCTTCCAATTTATTTTAAACACACACGAATCACATATATATTCATAAAAATATAGAATTGTTTGCACGTGGTTTTAAAATCAATATAAAAGTAATCATATTTATATTTTGGTTGACATTATCTTTCTGAAACTAATGCATATTGATAACCATAGTTTATTTCTTAATGCTAGAATAGTATTGGTTTAAACATATCATCTTATTCATTCTATTAATGAACATTTAGGGTGTTTCTGATTTCTGTCACAGTTTAGCAGTAACCATCCTTGTATATGTCTTCTCGTACTATTGTGCTAGAAATTCTCTGTGAAATCTCTGGACTTCTAAAAGTTTCATCTTATAGACTACGTACACATTCAGTTTAAGTGTATATCACCAATTTGCTTCCACAATGGCTGTGACAATTCATACTCCCACCAGTAATGTATGAGAATTCCCATTTGATCACATCCTCATCAGTTCCTGATATTTTTAGATATGTTAATTTTTGTTAATGTGGCAGATAAGAAATAGAATCTTATCCTGGTTTAATTTGCATTGTTCTAGTTACTAGTGAGATAGGTTAATTGGTTTCCTATTCCATGGCTTATCTATTTATTTCTTGTACTTGCTTTTCTATTGGACTGTTTGTCTTTTTAAAATTTAATTTAATTAATTAATTTTTTTTTTAAAGACAGAGCCTCAAGCTGTCGCCCTGGGTAGAGTGCTATGGCATCACAGCTCATAGCAACCTCCAACTCCTGAGCTCAAGTGATTCTCCTGCCTCCACCTCCCAAGTAGCTGGGACTACAGGCGCCCAGCACAACACCCGGCTATTTTTTGTTGCAGCCATCATTGTTGTTTGGCGGGCCTGGGCTGGATTCGAACCCGCCAGCTCAGGTGTAAGTGGCTGGCGCCTTAGCTGCTCGAGCCACAGGTGCTGAGCCTAATTTAATTAATTTATTTTTTGAGACAGGGTCTTGGTCTATCACCCAGGCTGGAGTGCAGTGACATCATTGTTCACTGTAGCCTTGAACTCCTGGGCTCAAGCAATCCGCCTGCCTCAGCCTCCTGAGTAGCTGGGATTACAGGTGCATGCCACCAAGCTCAGGTAATTTTATGTATGCATGTATGTATGTATGCATTTAGAGATAGTGACTTGTTATATTGCCCAGGCTGGTTTTAAACTCCTGGCCTTAAGTGGTGTTCCTGCCTCAGCCTCCCAAAGTACTAGGATTGCAGATGGCAAGCTACCATGCCTGGTTTTTCCTTTATTCTTTTTGCCTTAATTATAGTATCTTTTTCATGTGGTATGTTATTTCTTTCTGTGTGTCTGTGTATATGTGTCTAATTTAAGAAACAGTTTCTACAGCCATAGGTATTCTCCTATATTATTTTCTAAAAATTTCAAAAATTTTGTGCTTTAAGTATGAGGGGTCCAATATTATTTCATTTATATAACAAATTGCCCCCAAATGTAGCAGCTTAGAACCACAAACATTTATTATCTCACACTTTCTGAAGGTCAGGAATCTGGGAACCCCTTACCTGGGCAGTTCTGGCTTAGTAGTCATGCTGTCAGGCAGGACTGCAGTCATTTTGCTACAGACTGTATGTTCGTGCCCCTGCAAATTCATCTGCTTGAATCTCTAATCACTCTGTGTGATGGTATTAGTAGGTGGGGGTGTTCGGGAGATAATTAGGTTTATTTTTTTTCCCTTTTATTAAGTCATGTATACATAGATCATAAACACATTTATGCCTTTGTGGGATTCAATGTGTTGATTTTTTGTACAAATTGGAGTGCTTACGTCTAATTAAGATAGCTTTCACCTCATTTGCTTAATCAATGTATTAAGACATTTGTGTTCTGTGCTTGGTAGATTTGACTTGTAGGTAATTTGGTTTAGAGGAGGTCACGAGAGTGGAGTGCTGATGATAGGATTAGTGTCCTTATGAGAAGAGGGAGAGGTCTCTCTGCCAGGTGAGGACACAGCAACTCAGGAAAACAGGCCCTCACCAGACACAGATCCATCTTGGACTTTCCAGCCTCTAGAACTGTGAGAAGTAAATGCCTATGGCTTAAAGCACCCAGTTTGTTGTATTTTGCTATAGCAGCCTGTGTACATCAGAAGGCCCTATGGAAATATCTGCTTTCAAGATGGTGTGCTTCTGTGGCTTTTGGAGGATCACTGCAGTTCCTTGCTGTGGGGCTTTCCACAGGCTGCCTGAGAATCCTCACGACACTCGCCCAGAGTGAGTGATCCATGAGAGACAGAGGGAAAGTGTGAGCACGCAGGAAGCTGCAGTGCCTCTTCTGACAGTTTCTAAAGCCACTGGCTGTCTCTTCTGCTTCATTTTGTTCATTAGTGAGTCACTAAGTTTAGCTCAAACTCAGTGGGAAGTGAATTATACTCCGTATCTTGAAGGGAGAAGCGTCAAAGAATATGGCAGTTAAAATCCACCGTAGGTGTAAAAGGTCATTTGTCCCATGTCCACTTGCTTTTTTTTTTTTTTTTGGAGACAGAGTTTTACTGTGTTGCCCTTGCTAGAGTGCCGTGGTGTCCCAGTGCACAGCCACCTCAAACTCTTGGCCTCAAGCGATCTTCTTGCCTCAGCCTCCCCAGTAGCTGGGATTATAGGTGCATGTCACAACACTGGGCTAGTTTTTCTATTTTTAGTAGGGATGGGGTTTTGCTCTTGCTCCGGCTGGTCTTGAACTCCTGAGCTCAAGCAATCCACCCACCTCAGCCTCCCAGAGTGTTAGGATTACAGGTGTGAGCCACCGTGCCCAGTCCCAGCATTTCTTTTTTCAACAACTTTTTCTATTTCCCTATAAAACTCTGCACATCACTTGCCTAGCTCATTCTCAGGATCAGTATCATCTCTGTTGCTGTCATAAATACGAATATTTTCTTGACTATATTTTCTAACTGATATAAAGAATACTATTGGTTTTTATATGTTGATTTTGTATCCAGAAACCTTGCCAAACCTTCCAATAATTTGCCTGAAGATTCCCTTGAGTCTCTCAGATTTTAAGTAGTTAATTTACAAATAATGACCACATTATTTTGCCTGAGAATTCTCTTAGATTTCAAGTAGTTTATCTGCAAATAATGACTATATTATCTTTTCTCCCTGATTGTTTGCCTCTGTTTTCCTTTTTTCATTGTGAATAACATCTGATACAATGTTGGGTAGCAAGAATGATAATCAGCATCCTGACTTCAATAGGAATGTGTTTGGAGTTTTACCAATTATTGGAACATGATTATAGGACCAAACTATCTTTATTAAATAAACTTCCTACCTATTCTAAATTTTCTGAAAGTTTTATTTTTTTAAGTAAATGAATGTTGAATTTTATTGTCTACATTTTTCTACATTTGTTGAGATGATCACATGCTTTTCTTCCCTTTAATATTTTTCTTTTTTTCTTTTTTCTGAGACAGAGTCTCAAGCTATCACCCTGGGTAGAGTGATGTGGCATCACAGCTCACAGCTACCTCCAGCTCCTAGGCTCAAGCGATTCTCCTGCCTCCGCCTCCCAAGTAGCTGGGACTACAGGCACCCACCACAATGCCCAGCTATTTTTTGGTTGCAGCCGTCATTGTTGTTTGGCGGGCCCAGGCTGGATTCGAACCTGCCAGCTCAGGTGTATGTGGCTGGCACCTTAGCCACTTGAGCCACAGGCGCCGAGCCCCCTTTAATATTTTCATATTTTAAGATAACTTGGTACATTTTTCTAATATTGACCCATAGATATTTTTACAGACTAAACCATACTGAGTTATGATTATTTTTGTATACTGGTAAATTAGATTTTTTTGCTAGGCTTTTAAAGAATTCCTACATTTATATTCATAAATGATATCAGGTTATAATTTTATTTTGTTCCTTTAAAACATACAGCCTTTTCTATCTACATTAACATAAAAAATGAGTACCTTCTCCCTTTTCCCTACTATTTGCAGGTGCTTGCCTAAGAGAGAATTATCTATTTCTTGAAGATTTCATTAAATTTGCCTCTAAAGTTGTCTGGACCTATTTCCTTCCTTGAGGGGAGATACTTGATTAACCATTCAATTGCTTGAATAGTTCTTTCAGTTTCGTTTGGGGTCAATTTTATAATTTCATAAAGTTTTCCATTTCATGAAAATTTTAAAAATTATAGGGAAAGATTAGTTTATAATAATTTTCTTTGCCTTTTTTAAATAATAATTTTCATCTCAGATATTGCTTTTTGCTTTCTTCTCTTTCTAAAATAAACAAAGAGATGTGTCTATTTTATTAGTTTCAATTAATAGCCTTTTGCTTTTATTGATAACTTTTATATTCCTTGTTTTAGATTCTATTATTTATGCTTTTATATTTATTTCTCCTTTTGTCTAAATTTTTTCCCTAGATTCTATATTATTTTCTCTTTCTGAATCATTAAGTCAAATGCTTAGTTCATTAAATTTCAAATTTCTTTGGTTATCTAAGAAATGCATTTAAGCTCTCTATTTCCCTTGGGTATAATTTTAGTTGTACTTTATATGTTTTTATATGCATGCTTTCATTGCATTTTATTTCTAAATATTTTTTCATTTCATTATAGCTTCTTTTCTAATCCAGAAATTACTTAGAATGATATATTTTTAATTGTCAAAATTATGGGGTGGGAGAATACATTTCTATTGTTGGTTTCTATTTTCAGTTCATTGTGGTGAAAGAACATGACTTAACGACATCATTCCTTTGGAATTTGTCGTGATTTCCTTTGTGGCTTAACAAATGGTCAAGTGTGTGCATGTTCTGGATAGGTTTATCAAGAATTTTTATTCTTTGTTGGGTTAAGGTTCTCTCTAAATATCTATTATTGTTTCTAAATAGAATGTATTGGTTTCATAAGAAATAAATCCTTTTATTGTTTGAAAAAGAGTCTGCCTTTCAGGGTGGCCCTGTGGCTCAAAGGAGTAAGGCGCCAGCCCCATATACTGGAGGTGCTGGGTTCAAACCCAGCCCCAGCCAAGAACTGAAAAAAAAAAAAGAGTCTGCCTTTCAGGGACCTAGTCTTACCAGAAGGATTCCAGAAGCAGAACCCGTTTAAATAATATCCTGAGAAACCAAGGGAATTAGTAGTTTTGGGGTGTGTGTGTGCATGTTTGTGTGTTTATGTGAGAGAGAGAGAGAAAAAGAGAGAGAGAGACAGAGAGAGAGAGAGAGAATGAATGAGGGAGACTCTCATGTAAGTGCACTTACCTCGGTGACTATGCTTCTCATAGGCTATACTGCTATCATCTGTTTGGCTGATGCACAAGGCTGTGAGCTCCTTCAGGGACAGCTCAAGGATGGAGTCTTTAACTCTGTATTCTCAGTGAGTGTCTCAGGGACTGAAACAGCAGGGAGTGAAGGAACAGAAGTTGGGTGTAGGGCTGCTGGTCAGCTGTTACCCACATACCAGGTCTGACTGTGCTGCTTGTTGAAATGTGCAGCCAATCTAAGCCTTGCACTGATCCCCCAGGCCTGATCATGATCCAGCAACTAAAATATTTATGCTTGGTCTAGCAAGGAGCCTCTAGGACTCTGCTCCAGGGATATTAGTGTTTGTTCTGATTCCTTGATGCCCATGGCATACCAACAGTTAAGTATTTTTATTGTCATCTCAGGCTGAATGAATGAAAGAATGGCCTTGGTTTCTTTCTGCGTCCCTTATAATGAATTGTATGGCATGTTCTTTCTGCCATCATTCTCCCAGCCCACACTTTGGTCTTGAGTTTTCTCTACCTGCAAATAAACCCTGAGTCTCTCAGCCCTTTGAGTGGCTCTCCTTAGGAGATTATAATTACAAAACCATGGCATACGTGTGGTGCCATTGCCTAGATACTTGTTCAACTGGTTGATTTTGGATTCTCTGTGTTGCTTCCATCAATAGATAGGTGAGACTTGTTTAAAATGGAGCATTTGTTGTTTTATGTGTCTACTCTTTAACCAGAAACCGAGGGAGTGAAATAGTGCTTTTAATTTGAATCACAGAGGCTGTCATTCTCCTCTCTACATTGCAAATTAAAATTTTAAATAGTATTTACTTTCTGCCAGACTGTTACAGAGGTTATTTTTCTGGTGTGCTAAATCTATGTGCGTAAGCAGCATGTTAATATTTGGGATGCTAAATGTACTTATTGATCTGCTTGGAAAGAATATACTTGCTCTCTATTTATAGAGCAATTATACGATCTGTCCCTACACACCTTAACAGCCTGACTGAGGCAGCAGAAAGTTACACTGAACTATATTACTCCACAGAAACTGGGGGCATGCAGAGGGCAAGCACCCTGAGACCGTCCCACACCAAGAAGAAATGTTTTTTGCACACAAGCTTCTGAGATGCCTAAACTCCTACACATTGACTTCAAACCCGAGTGTCTATGCTTCTCTTGGCCTGCCGAGTAACATAGATAACAAACTTGTTTGACTACAACCTAGTTGAGTCAACTATTATTTTTGTTATTTCAGAGGACCAGTTTCTAGGTAGACACATTTAGGCTTTTCCCTTGAAGAGTTCATGTACTAAGAGTTATAACTGACAAGGAGGAAATTCCTAAGCATGTGACCAGAAGTGTCAGTTCATTTACATATTTAATTTTTTTTTCTTCATTGTGAATGTAAGAAAAAATGGAAAACACAATTTCTACAGAAATGTAGACAGTATTACTTTATCCTTTATGGGCTATTTCTTCTTAATAATATATACTATGCACAACAATGTGAATGGACTTGATGCCACTGACTTGTACATTCAAGAATGGTTAAAATAATAACTTTTATGTTTATGTATGTGTTACCACTATAGGAATACAAAACAATAGTTTTGTAATAATATTATATATACAATACTGTTTTGGCCTTTTAAATCTAATATTGTGGGCTCGGCGCCTGTAGCACAGTGGTTAGGGCATGAACCACATACACATAGGCTAGCGGGTTCAAACCCGGCTGGTGCCAGCTAAACAACAATGCCAACTGCAACAGAAAAAATAACCTGGCATTGTGGCAGGCGTTGTGGTGGGCGCCTGTAGTCCCAGCTACTTGGGAGGCTGAGGCAAGGGAATCCCTTAAGCCCAAGAGTTTGAAATTGCTGTGAGCTGTGATGCCACAGTACTCTACTGAGGGTGAGATAGTGAGACTCTGTCTCAAAAGAAAAAAATAAATAAGTCTAACATTGTGCTGTAAGTATTTTGTCAAGAAAATTTTTTAAATGTGTAATCCTAGCACTCTGGGAGGCTGAAGTGAGTAGATTGCTTGAGCTCAGGAGTTCAAGACCAGCCTGAGCAAGAGTAAGACCCAATCTCTACTAAAAATGGAAAAACTAGGCAGGCATTGTGGCAGGTACCTGTAGTCCCAGTTACTGGGGAGGCTGAGGCAAGAAGATTGCTTAAGCCCAAGACTGTGAGGTTGCTGTGACCTATGATGCCATAGCACTCTACTCAGGGTGATAGAATGAGATTCTGTCCCCAACCACCCTCCCCCAAAGAAAGAAAATGTTTTAATACCTATGTGGCTAATTTATTTATTCAGTAAGTATTTATTGTGTATCAGTGAGGTATCATGTACTGTTTTAGGCACTGGGATAGAGCAATAAATGAACCAATAGTATCCCTTGTCCCAGAGGGCTTATATTCCAGACAGGGAAGAAAACTTAAAGAAGATTGTGGACGGAATTAAATAGGATGGTGTGGGAGAGCAACCATGGGGGTTTGGGAAAGATTGCTACCTTCAATAGGGTGGGAAAGATGTGACGTGGGACTTGAGTTCAAATGACCTCGAGTGAGCCAGCGAGGAGAATGAAGGGCTAAGGGAAGAGCATTCTTAGAAAAGGGAGCAGAAAGTGCAAATGTCCTGAGGCAGGAAAGAACCAATCAAGACTGAGGAATCAAGATGATGAGAGTGACTGATGCAGAAGGGCCGTCAGGTGGAGAGCAACTGGCATCAGATTTTTCCTGACCTGGAGGCAGCTCTAGAGACCTCCTCAGGGAGTCAGTCGACCTTTATTGGGAAAGGGCTGTGTTATGTAATGTAAGTTCAAGGGCAGCATGCTCAGTGGCTACATACTTAGGAGATTTAGGAGACAGGTAGTTTAGGCTAAATGCTTGCCTTCCTGAACTCAGGTAGGTTACTTAACTTTTTTATCTATCCACTTCTTATTTGCAATAATGGGGATACTTTTACTTACCTGAAAGAGCTAGATGTAAGTGCTTAGCTTAGTGCCTCATGTATAAAGAGCACTCAGTAAGTGACAGCTGTTATTAACACAAAAAGCAAAGAGTTGAAAGTATAATGATGAATGGGCACTTTTAAAAACTCCACTAATGAAAACAGGTTCAGGAATAAATCTTAATGCTATGAATTTTGGGATGATTTGGCAGAACTGCCCCAGGTTCTTCAGCAGTTGTAGCTATTCAGGTTTTTCAACTTGGCAAAGTTACAATTCTGCAAAGAGTCAAAGTATTCCATGGAACAGGTATTAGGATTTATGAGGATATTTCGTATTTATGGAGACTTCCCTAAAGATAACCAAAGCCTGTTTCTACTATATGTCAAAGTTATGAAAAGCAAATCTAACAAGACAGTAAAACTTTCTCTTTTATATTTCATTAAAATATTAACGTATCTCCAATATTGTGGAAGCAAATAAACCAAATTATTTACAGTGGCTATGTAAGGATGGGGAGATTAAGGCTAATTTGATTTTATTTTCTGAAGTGTCTGTGAATTTGTACAAGTGACTTTTATAGTACAAAATATTTTAAATTATCAAACTTAATTCATAAGAGGAGAAATGCCCATTTTCTCATCATCTTAGGGATAGGAATAAAAAATAAAACTTTTCTGTTTTTATTTCTAAAACAAGGATTAAAATGTTCTAAATATTGGAATTGTGAGACAATTATTTTAAATTACATTCAGATAGGCCGAAAATTTTCACCCAAATGCAAATAGTAGAGATGGGCAGCTACATTGTGGAATGGGGGGAGGGGGGGAACATTTTACGTTTATTTTCAGAACTGTTTAAAAATGTCACATTGTATTGGGTGGGACTCAGGGTCCAGAGTTTAAAAGAGTTTCACATGAACGATGTGAAGAATTATCCACAGATGATTCTGAGGGTACCACGTGCACAAGCACTGTGTACGCAAACGTGTGTATCTCAGAAATTCAGAACAGAGGATCTGTGGTCAGAGGAACCCTCCCATGCCCAGGATGGATAAAGCAAGAGCTGCCAGACACTCAGCTTTTGCATTTACCCCAAGCTGGGAAGTCACTCCAACTTTTCTTCACTCTCCTCCCACATCTAGTTAGCTGCCAGGCCTAGGAGATTTCATCTCCTTGTTATCTGGTGCGGTGCCCTGCTTTATCTCCTGTATCTGTGCCTGCCTCGTCTTCCCCACAGCCGCTGATTTTGCTCAGTCCTCCTTTCTTCACTCTGCAACCACTGCAGTGGTTTCCCCATGAGGTGTGGGCTCACGGCCCCTTAAAAATCACCCTCCATATGGGAGGCTGAATGATGGTTCTAACATGCCAACCTGATTATTCAGTCGCCCCATCATGTCCTGGCCTCCACGTAGACCTTTCCACCTTTAGTTAGCCTGTTGGTAGCTTTCCTCTGTCTAGAATATTCTATAGTCTTCTGGCAAGTCTTCCCAAACCTGGGTCCAGCTCACTTCTCCCTCTCAGTGTGTGTCTTCACAAGCTTCCCTTCTAGATCCCAAGGCCCTCCTCTTCTGAATTAGCCCATGAAGAAGCAGCATTACGGGTACATCATACTGTATTGCCATAGCCAATACATGTCATCAGCCAACAGGCGATCCAGCATCAGCAACCTGAGGGCAATAAGACCTTGTCTTCCTTGGTCTCACATCTTCAGTGCCTACCAGGGGTCCTCAAACTATGGCCTGTGGGCCTCATGCGGCGGTGTGATTGTATTTGTTCTCATTTTGTTTTTTTCTTACTTCAAAATAAGATATGTGCAGTGTGCATAGGAATTTGTTCATAGTTTTTTAAAAAACAATAGTCTGGCCCTCCAATGGTCTGAAGGACAGTGAACTGGCCCCTTGTTTAAAAAGTTTGAGGACCCCTGGAACCATACTTGTATATGGCATTTGGCACAGTTCTGACAAGTAAGTAAATAGTAATTCATAACAATACATGGTTGTTAGAAGAATGTACAAGCATTCATTTAAGAAATGTGTGTTGAGTGTCTAGTAGATACAGGTACAATTTCAGACACTGGGGATTCAGAACAGAATGAGGCATACAAGACTTCTGGTCTCAGTGAGTCTGTAGTCAGTTAAGCCAAATGGATAATAAAAAAAGAGAAGGGTGGGCCCAGGGGCTCACACCTGTAATCCTAGCATTTGGGGAGGGTGGATTGCTTGAGCTTAAAAGTTTGAGACCAGCCTGAGCAAGAGTGAGATCCCATCTCTACTAAAAATGAAAAACTAAGGCAAGGGGATCACTTGAATCCAAGAGTTTGAGGTTGCTGTGAGGTATGATGTCCCGGTACTCTACCAAGGGCAACAAAGTGAGACTCTGTCTCAATAAATAAATAAATAATGACATAATATAATGTGAGATAGTGGCAGGAGTTATAAAGAAAAATAAAGCTGGACAAAGAGAGGAAACATGATAGAGGTGACATGACGTTTTGGATGGGATGTCCAAACAGGAAGTCTGAACAAAGGCCTGAGTGAGCAGTGGGCCCTGTGGACTTCTGTGTGTGTGTGTATGTGTGTGTGGTGGGCAGTGGCAGACAAATAGCAAGTGCAAAGGCCCTGGGGCAAGAACAAACTCAGTCTGCACAGTGCACAGCAAGGAGGCCAAGATGCCTGGAATGCAGAGCACCGGGCCGTACCTGGTAGGGCATGACATCCAAGGAACTGGGCGTTAGGTCAGGCAGAGCCTTCAGGAATCCTTAGGACTTTGGAGCTTATTCTAAGTGTGATGAGAATTCAATGGTAGGTGTTAAGACTCATGAGTCATGATCTGACTTATCTTTTCAAGGATCATTGGCTGCTGAGCAGATATCATAGATTATGAGGGACATGATCAGAAGCAGGTAGACTAGTAAGGACGATGGCCCAAAGAGTGATGCCACTGACTTGGACATCCCTACCACAGCAGGGAGAAGTGGTCAGACTTTAGATGCATTTTGCATCATAGCAGACAAAATTTGCTGATAGTTTGCCTGCTATGGAGCAGATGAGGAGGACAGCAGTCCTGCGGGACTCCAAGGCTCTTGGCCACCCAGTGTGCTGGTGATCTTCTGTGAAGGAGGAATGGTTTAGGAGTAAAGTTGGAAAGGAAGCATTCTGTTCTAAACCTGTGAGTTTGAGTTGCTGCCAGTGCTTAGTTTTGTCTTCTATGAAATGGGGGTTATGTTTATCTTACAGATTCTCTAAAGAGAATCCTTTTCATATATGGATAGAAGGTCTATTTTTATTCACACTAAAGCTAGTAGTAGTTTTTTTTTTTTTTTTTTTTTTTAAAGAACACAAACAGGTGGCGCCTGTGGCTGAACAGAGCCATATGCCTGAGGTGGCAGGTTCAAACTCAGCCCTGGACAAAAAAACACTGCCCCCCCCCAAAAAAAAAAGAAAAGAACACAAACAAAACTACATCTTACTATCTATTGGCTGAACTTGTTCAATAGTCCTTTGCACCAAGAAATGATGTTGGTAATAGATGCACTGTCCACACTTATATATTTAACATTTATATACAGTTATGTATCCAGCATTATTTTCAGGGCTTTGTAAATATTAGTACATTTACCCTTTGTGGTACATACTGCTATCATTCCCCCATTTTACAGATGAAACTGTGTCACAGAGAAGTGATTTGGGAAAGGGCCCATAGCTAGTAAGTGGCAGAGCCAGGGGTCAACCCTAGGGCTTCTGACTCTGCTCCCACCACTGAAGCTGGACCGCACAACCTCGGCTCCATGTGACATGTGGTGGGCTCAGGGTGAGCATGCCTGGTGTCTGACACCAGTGCCTGAACTCTTGCCCCTGTGGGCGTTCCTGCTTGGGTTCTTACAAAACCTCTGCTCAAAAGAAGCCTGCCAGCTTTGATGGAAACGCCCCCCTTTGTCTCCCTGCCTTCTCTAGGCCACTGCTAGCCACCCAAGCACTCAACTCTTTTGTGCCTTTCTTCTAATGCCCTGAGGTCACCCTCCTCCTAGCATTGCCACACACAAGCTTTTTTGGTATCCTGCTTTCTCCACACCCGCCTCACTGCCAGTGTTAACAAGTTGTTTTAAGCTTGCAAGCATCGTTTTCCATTCATGTGTTGAAGAAGACCATGTGTCACAGTGACAGAGCTGAGTGCTGAATGACCGATGAACATGACCTGACTGACCCCAGACCTCACCAGAGATCTTAAGCTAGAGAACAGGTTCAATGCTTTTCAATTTGGGGTGTTCCCCCTTCTGTCACCAATTGGGTGCAAAGCGGGCATTCAACGAGGAGCCATTCTTTTATTTAGCAAATGTTTATTGAGCGCCTACTACATACATACAAGGCAGGCAGTGTGATAGGTGCCCAGAATATGGCCATTTAGCAGACAGATGCATAGTCCCCACAGCTCCGGAGGAAACAGGCCAGCTTCGGCCTGCCCCCATTCCCTTACCCCCAGCTTCTCCGCGAGGACCTGGGAAGGGAGCAGTGGGGTAAAGGTGGGGGCAAGCTGGACACGGTGAAGGTTGCAGGAAGCGGCGGCGACCTGCGCTGGAGCAAGAGGCGGGCGTGGCATCTGGCCAGGGAGACATCCGTCTCCAAAGCCAGACACGAGACGCACGTGCCACGGTCGCTTTGGAGAACCTTGCCCGCCGCTGCCATCTACGCAACAATGTCTAAGCAGGAGGGGGCCTACGGTGTGGGGGAGCAGAGCCTACGGAGACTAGACTTGTCGCTAGGACGGCGGCTGTACTGTGCGTGCGCGGCCGGAGGGGTGGCGCATGATCCGAGCAAGCTCGTTTAGGAGACCAGAGAACTCCACGGCCCAGCGCCCAGACTCTGAAGCCTGGGTTCCAATCCTGTGCTTGTTGCTTACTTATGTCACCTTGCACAAGTCCCTTAGCCTCCCTGGGGCTTATTTACATCACCACTGACAAAATGGGTTTTCAATAACCTTAGGATTGGTGTGAGGACTAAAAGGGAGAATGCCTGGAAGGGTGTTAGTATGGTACTTATCACGTGGGGAACGCTCCCGGAGCGGAGGTTGCGAGTGCCCGCTATTCACACCTCGCCGGGTTCCCGGGTCTCCCCTGGGCCCGGGCGTCCGCGGCTCTCTTCCAAGGGACAGGAGACCAACGCATTAGGGCGCGCCTAGCCTTGATAGATTTATTTGCTTGCTTGGGGCGGGGTTTGGAGCGAAGCGAGGAAAAGGAGATGGTGAGGGCAAAGAAAGGGAAGAAGCGGAGGGGCTGGAGGAGAGCGAGGCGGGGCCGGGGAGGAGTCGGCGGGGCTCCTGGGCCCCAGCGCAGCGCGCACCGGGAGCTGGCAGCGTGGGCGGGGGTGGCGCGCGGCGGCCAATGACGCGCGGCGCTGCGGCGAGGGCGGTGCAGGAACACTGGCCGCTGACAGCCAAACTCGCCAACTCCGCCCTCGTCCCCGCGGGATCCCGGAGCCCGAGCCGGCCTGGGGCCGAGGCAGCCCGAGCCGCGCTGGTGGCGAACATGGCAGCAGAATGAGGGGGCTGGCGCCGGGTCGTGGCCGCCGCTACCGCTTTGCCGCTCGGAATCCGCATCCTTAGCCCGCCTCCTGCTGGCCGCGCGATTATTTCATTCGGAGCGGAGGGCGGGGGAGAAAGGGGACTCCGCAGCTCAGCGGGTCGGTGCTCTGGGCAGGGTGTAGAAGAGGTTCGTCTTAACGACTCGCTGGCTGCGGAAACGACGCAGGAGAGAGTCTGTCCTGGGCTGTGGCCGTGTGGACGCGGGGATGAGCTGGCCATGGAGCGGCCTTGGCCGGGCGCACGCAGCCGGCCGGCGCTGCGGCGGGAGCGCCGCCTGAGCCGGGACTCGGCGGGACTTCCTGGCCTCCAGCGCCAAAGAGGGGTCCTTGCCGTCGCCTCCGGGAAGGACGGGAGCCCCGCGTGGCGGACACTGCAGCAGGCACCGTACTGAGGCGGCCCAAGCTTGCTCCGCCCGCAGCTCGGTGCACTCTCGGCACCCGGGCGCCTTGCCCGGTGCACCGCTGCTGGCGCACCGCGGCTAGGTAGGCTGCAGGGGCGGAGTGCAGGACTGGCTGGAGGGGTGTGTGTGCGGGTGTTCGACTGGAAATCGGAGAAGCAGCAGAATCGGGCGGACCTGTGCAGCCATGCTTCCCGGGGTGGGCGTGTTCGGCACCAGCCTCACGGCCCGTGTCATCATCCCCCTGCTGAAAGACGAGGGCTTCGCTGTGAAGGCTCTGTGGGGCCGCACGCCGGAAGAAGCGGAGGAGCTGGCCAAGGAGATGAGCGTCCCCTTTTACACTAGCCGCATTGACGAGGTGCTTTTGCATCAGGACGTGGACTTAGTGTGCATCAACCTGCCGCCGCCCCTAACCAGGCAGATCGCTGTCAAAACCCTGGGTGAGCGGCCCCTTCCACCTCTCCCCCTTCGCCTTCTCGCCATTCCTTTACCCGCTGCCCTTATCTCTCCGCATCCCAGAATCTTACAGATTCCCTGCCCCAGGGAGCTGAGATCCCAGTTTGCACCCAGAGCTGCCCCCTTCCTCGTCCCTGGCCTTCTCCACCTCTGCGACTTCCCTTCCTGCTCCTCGCACCACCTGGATGCTCTTGCCCACGTGTGTGCTTGGAGGAGGCGTGCGTACCAGGGATGGGAACCGGGTGGATCAGATCCGCGATACTGAGAATAGACAGGCTTCTCTTCAGGGAGAGGAAACTTGGTCCCCAGCTGTGTGTCTAGTGCCGAAGTGTGTGCGCGCGTCTGCTAGAGGCGAACGCGCGCCCAGAAACGCCGGAATAAAGGGCCGCACACGTGTCTCTGGTTTTCCTAGGGAAATAAATGTACCTGCAGTTCAGCAGCTGTGGCACCTTGCTAGGGCCGTTTGTTTCTTTCTGCTGTGAGTTTAGTGTGAGATTAGAGACGTGCGCATCTGGAGGCAGGGCTGACTGACGGCAGTGGATGGATAGGGGAGGCGCATTAGAACGTTTTCAGAGGTGTCACAAGGTAGTGAAGTCTGAGTTAGTAAAACCAGAGGGATTTTAACTTTTGAGTGCAGCCTTCCTGGAACTGTCTTCTGCACTGATTTGGAGTCGTAGAACTTAAATGTTTAGGGGATGGGCTCAGTAGTTCCAGAGGTATGGATGCTTGTGTCAGCAAAGGCTTTCCTTAATTCCTTCAGGAATAGTTCGGGAAGGCATGGTGTTGACAAGCAGTCTGGGGAGGTTCGCCCCTCACCATCCAGTACCTCCACCAAGGCCCAGGCAGTCCCAATCTCTGAGGACAGAGCATCAGCGTCTATGCCGTCACTTAGGGGAAACAGAAGTGCATGATTCCCCCTTGCCTAAAACAGTCCCAGGAAGGTTGCTGACTCTTTACTATTGCAAGAGAATTAATAGCCCACCTTTGAAGTTTCTATCGATGAGGAAAGAGGCAAACCTTATAACAAGATGCCACATAAGAACAGAGTTACTCGGGAAGAACTAGGACCAGGGTCAGCATCCAGGGAACAACTGTAGTTTATGTAGTCTTGGAAAGAACATTTATCTTTTTTATTTGTTTGGAAGAACATTTTATTTAAAAAATAGGTATAAATTTGGGGTAGGTGAAATGTCCATGCATTTTAATTCTGCCTTCAAAGACCTATGAACAGAATGTAGAATACTTTATAGCAAGCCATTTTACTCAAGGCTATTTGGCTCTGGACTCAGATGGGACACCTGATAGACTTCTGATAGAATTCCTGAGGAGACTGCCCAGCTTTGTCAGTTTTAACATTACTATTATTAAGCTTCTGGCCTTTGTAGCCTTGAATTATTTAGCCTCGAATTAAATGCTATTGAGTCTGGCCAATTTTTCCTTTCTGTTTGATGGAACATACATGCTGAGTAGTTAATTTCCTTGTTTACATTAGATCTGTGCATATCAAATGGATTATAACCATCTTAGGTATAATTCTATTAGGGCAACTTGTATAAAACCAGTCTCTCTTGGGCTCCAGCTATACCAGAGGGCTTAGGACTGATGAGAAAGACTGTGTTGTGAGATTGCTCCCCCCCTATGATGTCTTAGTTCTGCAGCTCAAACCTCACAAAGCAAACCTAGAGCAAGAGAGTGGCGATTAGAGGAACAAGGATGGTCTTGTTTTCTCACCCTCTCTGGTACTTTGGCCATGAAAATATTTGAAGACTGTGCTTTCAAAGACGTGACACAAATTATACATATTTGGATGATGCTTCTGTTCTTATTTTTCATTGAGACTCATGTGTCCTCCCCCAAACCAAGCATAAGAACATAATAGACTTAGTTTAATAACCATGACGGAGGAATAGGGTTCTGTTTATATTTTCATGCAGGTCTTAGGCTTTTTTTTTTTTTTTTAACTCCATTTGCAGGTCACATACGGTAGTCTGTGATTATGGAAAATCTGGAGGCACTGGGTTTAGATGCGGCTGGACTTTGGTCTCGTTTTAGACTTCATCTTCTCTGGAAAATCCCTGGAGCAGACTCCCCTTGGTTGTGACTGCAAATACACAGTGGGTTGGTTGTCTTGGTTTGATTGGCACTCACAGTAGGAGGTTCAACACACAGGACACAGGAAGTGAAAAACCCCAAATAGTTAACCAGATTGGTCTGCCTGTCAGGGGGGGTTATAGATACTAGTGTTTGCCTGGAATTGAAACTAGCCACTCTGGCTAGTCCTGGTGAATGTCCTCTTTTTTTCTTTCTTTGTGAGATAAGAATTTCATTCTGTCACCCTGGCTAGAGTACAGTGACATCATCACAGCTTACTGCAACCTCAAACTCTTGGGCTCAAGTGATCTGCCTGCCTGAGCCTTGCAAGTAGCTGGGACTACGGGGGTCCATCATGATACCTGGCTAATTTTTCTATTTTTAGCAGAGATGAGGTCTCACTTTTACTCAGGCTAGTCTCGAACTCCTGAGTGTAAATGGTCTTTCCACTTCGACCTCCCAGAGTGCCTGGTGAATGTCCTTTTAACAAAGTCCTGGGTTCTGAAATGCTTAACCCGTGATAGCAATGGGTCTGTGGCCCTGGATCCATACCCTTAAACTTATCAAATCCAGTCAAGGTGAGGGGCTGTACAGGGACCAAGAAAAAGGAAACTTTGAATCAATTGAATCACACACATTCTCCCTTAATTTTTAAAAAGTCCTACCTTAATGAATGAGGCATTCCTCTGTTACAGAGACAATTCTTTTTTTTTTTTCCTTTTTTTTTTTTAAAGTCAAGAGTCTCACTCTGTTGCCTTGGGTGGAGTGCTATGCATCCTAACTTATAGCAACCTCAAACTCTTGGGCTCAAGTGATCCTCTTTTTATTTTTATTTTTTGTTTTTTGAGACAGAGTTTCATTATGTCACCCTTGGTAGAGTGCCGTGACATCATAGCTCATAGCAACCTCAGACTTTTGGGCTTAAGTGATTCTCCTACCTCAGTCTCCTAAGTAGTTGGGACTATAGGTGCCCACCACAACGCCCAACTATTTTTTGTTGCAGATGTTGTTGTTGTTTAGCTGGCCCAGTCCAGGTTCGAACCCGCCAGCCTTGCTGTATGTGGCTGGCACCATAACCACTGTGCTACGGGTGCCGAGCCTCAAGTGATCCTCTTGCCACAGCCTTCCAAGTAGCTGGGACTACAGGCACCCACCACGACACCTGGCTAGTTTTTCTATTTTTTTATTTTTTATTTTTATTTTTTGCAGTTTTTGTCCACAGTTGGGTTTGAACTCGCCACCCCCGGCATATGGGGCCGGCATCCTACTCCGTTGAGCCACAGGTGCCGTCCAAGTTTTTCTATTTTAAATAGAGACTGGGTCTTGCTCTTGCTCAGACTGGTCTTGAATTCCTGAGTTCAAGCAATCCACCCACCTCAACCTCCCATAGTGGTAGGATTACAGGCATGAGCCACCATGCCCGGCTGTTGTAGTGAAATTTCTACCATGTATAATTTCTACACTGTTCAAATCTGCTTCTTATTAAGTACTTACTGTGTACCGGGTAGTGTGTAGGTGCTCTGTGTGAAGCATTTCATTTCCTGACTAAAATAATCCTGCTAAGATATTAGTTTCATTTTACAAATGAGGCAACTGAGACTCAGAGGCCTGAGTCAAATTGCTCTAGGACGTACTGCTAGAGATTTGAACCCACTGCTCTACCTCCTCCAGAGTCATTTCTTCCTCTTCTACCCCCTAACCTTCTCCGTCCCACTTCCTTCTTGCAGATGATGGCAGCCCAAGTGAGGTGGTTGAAGTTTCCTTTATTCTTCTTATCCCAGCCCTGGAGTCAGTTCCCACGGCTGGTTGATGGCATCTCCTAAATTCCTCTGTTTCTGTTCTGCCTTCCGCATCATCACTTCCTCCAGAGGAGTCAGGGCTCCATCTAGTTTCTGAATCATGTTCCAGTCCCCTCCATCCACCTTTCACACTGCTGCCATGTATGCTGGAGCACTGGAGACCTGGCTGTGTTTCTATTTCCTCTTTTAAAAAGCTTCCCAAATACTTCCATGGCCAAAGCTCCAACTTCTAGGTCTGACAAGCCAGAGGTGGCCTGGGGTGCACCAGCCCGATGCATGTCCTACTGGCCGTTCTAGAACCCGCATGAGCCTCAGCTGAGCCACACCACTGGTACTTCCTTCAGTGGACCCTGTTGGCTCATATGTAGCCCCCTGCCCTTCTTCCCTCTGATCATGATCCTTCAAGACTCAGCCCAGGTGTTACGGGCTCAAACTCCTCCCCCACACCCTTCTGTGTTCTTAGCACTGAGTGCTCCCATCTTTTCTAGCACCCATTTTAATGCATTTCTTTAAAATTTAAATTTTATTTTATTTTGATAGGTTATATATTCACATGGTACAAATGTCAAATGCTGTAAAAGTTCACAGTGAAGGGCGAAAGTCCCCCATTCCCTCTCCTCCAGCGAGGGTGCTCCTGTTCAAGATTTTTCTAGGTTGCTGGCCTAGCGTGGTGGCTCATGCCTGTAATCCTAGCAATCTGGGAGGCTGAGACAGGCGGATTGCTTGAGCTTACCAGTTTGAGATCAGCCTGAGCAAGAGCAAGACCCCGTCTCTAAAAATAGTTGGGCGTTGTGGCAGGCGCCTGTAGTCCCAGCTACTAGGGAGGTTGAGGCAAGAGGATTGCCTGAGCCCAAGAATGAGGTTGCTGTGAGCTGTGATGCCACCACACTCTACTGAGGGCAACAAAGTGAGACTCTGTCCCCCCCCCCACAAATTTTTTTTTCTAGGTATATACTGGCAAGTACGTGTATGAGAATTTTTATTTTTATTTATTTATTTATTTATTTACTTATTTATTTATTTTTGAGACAGAGTCTTATTATGTTGCCCTCGGTAGGGTGCTATGGCATTACAGTTCACAGCAACCTTAAACTCTTGGGCTTGAGGGATTCTCTTGCCTCAGTCTCCCAAGTAGCTGGGACTACAGGCCCCTGCCACAACGCCTGGTTATTTTTTTGTTGTTGTTGTCATTGTGGTTTATCAGGCCCAGGTGGGTTCAAACATGCCAGCCCCAGTGCATGTGGCTGGTGCTCTGACCACAGAGCCACAGCACCGAGCCGTGTATGAGAACTTTTAAAACTTTCTTACACAATAGGTAGTTTCTCATTCACATTGTGATATATCTTACTTTTGTCATTCAACAATATTATCTTCGAAATTTACACGTTAAAATTTTAATATCTTAAAAATGTATTATGTATTAAATTTATATATATTTAATTATACAGAATACACACATGCACATTTTTATATACACATATCTACATTTATAGCTAGAAATATTTTTATATACCATAGATATGATATGTAATATATGATATATATATAGAGAGAGTGTACATATACAGAGGGTGCCAAAAAATGTATACACAATTTAAGAAAGAAAAAAAACTATTAAAATTGTAATCCTTAGTATGTACAGATAACAAAAGATGAATACAAGGCATGTTTGAGCACCTTGTAATCACAGAAGTCAAATGTGACTTGAGTATAACAATTTTAATCCAGGTTTTTTCTTTCTTAAAATGTGTGTACATTATTGGGGCACTCTCTGTATTTTATATATATACAAACACACATATCTGAAACTCTGAATATGAAATTATGATTGTTCCTGTTTCTGGCTGCAGAGTATTTTATTGTATGGATAAATCAACATTTATTTAACCAATTACCTATTACTCAGCATGTAGGTTGTTTCCAGTCTTGTGCTTATATAAACATGTAGTGAGTAATCTTACGCCTGTGTCATTTTGCACACATGCCAGTCTGACTGTAGGATAAATGTGTGACTTGCTGGTCAGAGACTGTGGATGTAGGCCAGGCAAGAATGGTCTCCTTCACTGTGAACTTTTACAGCATTTGACATTTGTACCATGTGAATACATAACCTATCAAAATAAAATAAAAGACTCCTTTGGCTCCTTTGATTTAACAGAGGTATTACCAAATTAACTGGCACCCAAAATGACTGCGTTTTGTTGATTTCCTTGTGTGGCTTTCTCAGCAAGCCCCTGACTGTAGATATAGGCCAGGCAAGAATGGTCTTCACCTTTGTGTCCAGAGAAGCTTGGGGCTCAGGGCCGGCACAGCCTTCAAGCCAGCCTCTGGGGACGGTCAAAATGTGTTCAGTTTGTCCTTTTGCAGCAGTCCCCTCTACCTGGACTAATGCATTAAGCTGCTCCACTGTCTGTCGGGGTGCAGTCTTGTTTCTTATTCAGTCTGCTCTCCTTTCACTAGGGAAAGTGACTCTGTGTATATCTCACTGTGTCATTCCCAGCTTTTGGTGGCTCCGTGGTACTTGAAATTACAACCAACCTCCTTACCATGACTTACTTGGCCTGAAAAGGCCCTGCCCTGTCCATGCCTCCCCCTCTCACATGGCTGGACACTCTCCTAGACCCACTACCCTCCAGCCATTTGGCCTTCTTTCTGTTCCTAGAACACACCAACCTCTTTTCTGACCCTGGGGCTGGAATGCTGAATTGCTAGCCTCATTCTCACTGTCAAGTTTTAGCTCAAATATTATTTTGGGAGAGAGACCTGGAAACTCTCCCCCTTGTCTCCCACCTGCTTCAGTACTGTCTCTATCATCCTCTTTCTCCTCCATAGCACTCTTCACTGTTTGTGTTGGTCTCTTTCATTTGCCTGGTTTTTTTTTTGTTTTTTTTTTTTTTGAGATAGGGTCTCTGTTGTCTAGTCTGGAGCACAGTGGTGTCAGTCTAGCTCACCGCAACCTCAAACTCTTGGGCTCAAGTGATTATCCTGCCTCAGCCTCCTGAGTAGCTGGGACTACAGGTTCTTGCCAAGATGCCCAGCTAATTTTTCTGTTTTTGTAGAGATGAGGTCTTGCTCTTGCTCAGGCTAATCTGAAACTTCTGAGCTCAAGTGATCCTTCCACCTTGGCCTCCCAGAGTGCTAGGATTATAGCTGTGAGCTCCTACGCCTGGCCTGGTAGGTGGTTTTCTTATGTGCAGTTTGTCTCCATGCCTAAAATGTGAGTTGAGGATAGGGCCCTTGTCTGCTTTGCTCACCAGGATAGCCTTATCTTCCCCAAACAGTGCCATGCACCTACTCAGCAGATACACTGTCTTTGTTGAATGCCAAATGAATGCATTCTCATGGAATGCATGTATGGTTGGGGGAAGGCACAGGTTATAAAAAGGTATGTCAATTAACACCTATCATTTTTGTCCTGTGTGTGACAGAACAACAAACTTTAACATGCAATTAAATCACCTGGACATTTCATAAAAAACAAAACAAAACAAAAACAGATTCCAGGGTGGGACCTGAGATTCAGAATTTGTTAAATCACCTGGACATTTCATAAAAAAACAAACAAACAAACAAACAAACAAAAAAAAAAAAACAGATTCCAGGGTGGGACCCAAGATTCAGAATTTGTTAAATCACCTGGACATTTCATTAAAAAAAAAAAAAAAAAAGCCAGATTCCGGGGTGGGACCCAAGATTCAGAATTTCTGTCCATCTCTCGGACTGTCTAGATGTTGGAACAGTCAGATACTAAAAATGAGATGGCTCTCTGCCTTTGGGAACAGAAGATGGCCCCTGCTGGGAGTAATTAACCTGGCAGGGGAACAGTGCTAAAATACCTGTTGCCCCATGTGGAATGTGATGATATCTGTTCTTGTGATCCTTGTCCTGGTATTTGGAGATGGCAGTGGGTAGACTGTCTTGGTGAACCCTCTCTATGGGAATGGAAGGCTCCTTTGGGGTGGTGAGTCAGGCTGTAGGGTTTCATTGAGCTTTGATCTTGCTGCACATTGATCTTGTCCCAACTCGTTTGGCATCATTAGCTGAGGACCTGGAGCAATCTGCCCCTTTCAGTCCTACTTCACAGTGTGAACAGTTGCTTCATATAGAGAAGGGCCACTGGAGCAAAGGTGGGGGAGCAAGGAGGAAATGGGGTTGAGACAGGACTTTGCTGACCATCATTGCCACACCAGCAGAGATAACAGCTGAAAATGATACAGATGGTGCACTTGGACTTGATATAGTAACCATTCTAAAATCCAGGCAAACCCAGCATTTCCAATTCTTCCTTGAGATCTTTGCTAGATCTGTTCTTATCTGTGTGCTGTGTGGAAAGGATGATTGTGTTTTTCTCTCTGGGTTCCTACCCTTAGCACAGAGTAAAATGATTTTTGGTCTATGGATTTATTGTAGAGTTGAGGAAGCCCTTGGGCATTATGTAAATGAAAGAAATTACTCTGTTTACTGTTAGGAAAAGTCAAGCATCACCAATCTCATTTCATCTAGCTGAAATTAGTTGCAACTGACTGATTATTTTGTTGACCTCTGGCCTTGAAAACGTACAATTCTGCAGAAGTTTAAATTGGAATGAAGAGACACTACATGAAGAAGTTGGACATTTTGATACCTGAAATCAGGGGAAGAGCAGTAACAACCGTAAGCATCGATAGCATGTTTCAAGGGTCTCTCTAGGAAAGAAATCCACAGGCCATTAGTTATATATTTTGGTTCAGGGCAAGCATGACACTGGCAAATAGCATCCTTATATAGAATAGTGTGTTTCATAAAATTCATTGGTAATAGGAAAGATCGACAGGTTACCATGGTGTGGCTTTGGGAGAGGTACCCATCCTTCCAGTTTTCTTACCAATAAAATGGAGCTAATGATATCATATAGGGTTGTTAACTCAGCTGAGTGGGAGTTTATAAAGACTTAGCCTTATAAAAACTGTTATCCTCAGTTATTTGCATTAGCTTAACAAACATTAGTTAATTGTTTTTACTTCTCCCTAACATGATCATTTCTTTAGTATAATCCAAATGGTGCTTTTCTTTTCTTTCTTTTTGAGATGGGAGTCTCACTATGTTTCAGACTGGTCTCAACCTCCTGAGCCCACCTGCCTTGGCCACCTAGAGTGCTAGGATTATAGGCATGAGCCCCTGCACCCGGCCTCAAATGGTGCTTTTCAAGACTTTTTTTTTTTTTTTTTTTTTAATATTTTCTGAAGAGATGATTCTTTCCTGCTAGAGTTAGAGAATACATTTAAAAACATTTTTAAAAGGGACTGCATGCAAGCCAAGCTTCAGAAGTCGTGTTTGCTGTGAATCGGGAACTTGCATCACAGATATGTGCTCACTAGGAGGTATTGATACTGTTGCCAAAAACTCACCAACTCACCTATAAAAATGTAGTATCCCCTGTGATAAGGGCGTATAGCTGTAGCAGGGGCTCACTGAGTACTGGGGAACCATAAACTCCTAGAACCTTTTATTCTGTTCCTCTCCATGTGTCTGCTCCCTTCTCTGTCCCTCTTTGCATTGGCGGCCTCTGAAAAATTATTGTCCACATGCAGTTCCCAGATAAAGTATTACAGGTTTAGCCACTTGAGAGGTGTGCCCCTGTCCCCACCCCCACTTGTCCCAGCTTAAGCCAGATGCTTTCTCCTGGCTCAGTCTTTTCTGAGGTTACCCACAGCGTGGGGGACACATCCCAGAAGGCTGCCAGGGCCACTCTACTGGAAGGTGAGGGGGTGGAGAGATTGCTGAGAGGGGTCCTTCCCAGCTTGGCTGTTCTCCAAAAATGCACTGATTCTAGGAACACAGACTTGATTGAGGTTATTTCATTTAATTATTTATTTATTCTTTTACAAATATAGACATTTATAGGTTCTTTATCCACTTAATGAAATACATATTTGGCATTTCATGGCTATGAGCAAAACAGTGGAAAACAGCACTGATCCAATCATCCCAACCTTGTTACTGAATTTAGGATGTATATATTTTTAAAGCATATGCTGGGAAAGTAGATACACATGACTGGTTGCATGGAGTTTTAGGGTTCCCTGTAGGTTTGCAAACCTTTACTGAGAGCCTCCTGTGTACTCTGCTGTGGGCCTAGAGAACTGTGGTGAGGCACTGGCCCTTTGTGCTCAAGTACTAGGTCAGGGCCTTGAAGGAGTCAGAAGTCAGAAAAAAGCTTGAGGTCTAGGAGGAAGATTTTTGCCTCTGGATTACCTTTATACTAGAAACTGCAGCCTCTCCTCTTCCCCTGGGTCTCCAGTCTTCTGGTCTGCCTTACACAGTCTGGACTTGCCAACCTCCACAGTTGTGTGAGCCAGTTTCTTAAAATAAATCTCTATATATACACGCACATCCTATTGGCTCTATTTGTCTGGAGAACCCTGACTAATACAGATTTTGCCTGGATCAAGGCCACCTGCCCAAGCAAGCTGGGTGAGTTAGTTCAGCTGCTGGTTGGTGGTGGGGCACAGTCAGTCTCTGAACACTCATCCTCAGAGCAGGGAGATCTTGAAGGCAAATGTTGTTTTTGGTTCACACTCAGGCCAAGGAGAATGTTGGGGAGAAGACTCATCCCTGAGAACCACACCAGGACTTCTCCCTAACCAGAGCTGTACTTGGTCTTCAGCCTCTAGATCAGTGTTTTCCAACCTTTTTTTATCTCATGGCATACTTGAACTTATAGTTAAACTTCTGTGGCGCACTTAAATTATGTTGATCAAAAGAGTGGGGGAAAAAAAGAATGTACTTTGCTTTGAACGTCCTTCAAAAATAATTTAATTAAAGATCCTTCAACTTTTCGAGGCACACGTGAGATCCTCTCACAGCACAGCAGTTGAAAATCACTGTTCTAGGGTTTAGGCAAGTCTGAGATATCTTGGGGTTAGAATTTCATAGAGACTTTCTGATGCCACACTGTAGAACATTAAAAAATACAGGAGGAATAACTTTACATTGCAATGATGTGAATTTTTTAAACTTTCCAGTTTCTTTTTTTTTTAAATTTTTTATTATTTTATTTTTTTTTTAGAGACAGTTTTCTTTTGTCACCCTGGTAGAGTGCTGTGGCATCATAGCTCACAGCAACCTCCAGCTCTCGGGCTTAGGCGATGCCCTTTGCCTTAGCTTCCCGAGTAGCTGGGACTATAGGCACCCACCACAACGCCCGGCTATTTTTTTGCTGCAGTTTGGCCGGGGCCAGTACCCTACGCAATGAGCCACAGGTGCCATCCCCAATTTCTAATTATAATAGCCTTTTTTTTAGGGTATTCAGATACTCTTTTAGTAACATAAAACCTTTACACTGAAACTATAAATTTTTAAAGCCCTAAGTTAAGTTGGTTTACAGCTTTAGCATTGCTTTTTTTTAAAAAAAAAAAACAGCTTTATTGAATATCTTTTTTTTTTTTTCTTTCTTTTTTTTTTATTATAGATAAAAATATGCACCATAGATGTGGCCCAACCCATCACCCTCCCTCCCCCCAAACCTCCCCCCTCCCTTCCCCTTCCTTGGTCCTTTCCTCATAGTCTTGAGGTATAGTTGGGTTATAGCCTTCATGTGAAAGCTATAGTTTAGCTTCATAGTAGGGCTGAGTACATTGGATACTTTTTCTTCCATTCC
>CAUYPK010131458.1:0-32681 GCA_963574355.1 Loris lydekkerianus | reverse complement strand
GAAGAATAATAGTTAGATTCTTGGTTAATGAGCCAGTGATATTGGACCTCGACCTGATTTAACTGCCTCTAACCTTTTTTTTCGGATACAGGGCCCAAAGGTGAAGGGTAAATAAGGGTAGCAGGGGAAGAAGGTAGGGTGCCTTGGGTTTTATTCTGATCAACATGTAATTTATTACTTTCTGTCTGAATTAGTTCATTTTTCTTATTGCTGTAAAAGAGATACCTGGGGCTGGGTAACTTACAAATTTACAAAGAGGTTTACTTGGCTCATGGTTCTGCAGGCTGTACAAGAAACTTGGTGCCAGCATCAGCTTCTGGTGAGGGCCTCAGGCTGCTTCCCTCAGTGGAGAAAGGTGAAAGGGAGCAGCAGTCACCTGGCAAGAGGAAGGAAGAGAGAGAAGAGGTACAATGTTCTATCAACAGGATGGCACCAAGCCTGAATAAACCTCCCACCAGGCCCCACCTCCAACAATAGGGATCAAATTTCAACTTGAGATTTGGAGAAAAAGCCTTTTAACAAGATGCCTTTATTTAACTTTTTTTTTTTTTTTTTTTTTTAAGCAGCAGTTTACTAGTGCAAAAGTGTCATAAGAAGATATTTGCATGCTATAAATCTGATAAAGAGCTGATAACTAGAATCTACAGAGAACTCAAACTAATCAATGAGAAAAGAGAAAATGATTCCATCTATCGCTGGGCAAGAGACTTGAACAGAACTTTCTCTGAAGAAGACAGACAAATGGTCAACAAACACACAAAAAAATGTTGATCATCCCTAATCACCAGAGAAACGCAAACCAAAACCAAAACTTGATATCACCTAAGCACAGTGAGAATGGCCCACATCACAAAATCTCAAAGCTGCAGATGCTGCATGGATGCGGAGAGAAAGGAACACTTTTACACTGCTGGCGAGATTGTAAACTAATACAGCCTCTATGGAAAGACATATGGAGAATCCTCAAAGAGCTAAAAGCAGACCTTCAATTTGATCCTGAAATCCCATTACTAGGTCTGTATTCAAAAGAAAAGAAATCATTTTATCATAAAGACATTTGTGCTAGAGTGTTTACTGCAGCTCAATTTACAACCGCCAAGTTGTGGAAACAACCTAAATTCCCATCAACTCAAGCATGGGTTAAACTCTGGTGTATGTATATCATGGAATATCATTCAACTGTAAGAAAAGATAGTAACTTTACATCTCTTGTATTAACCTGATGGAGCTGAAACACGTTCTTAGTAAAGTATCACAAGAATGGAAAAGCAAGCATACCGTGTATGCAATATTCATATGAAACCAACAGATAAACAACTACATGCCCACCTAAGAGAAATACACAATTGAATTCAAAGGGGAGGAGGAAGAGGAATTGGTAAGCTCTGACCTAAGGTGCACAGTTTAAGGCTCTACAACACACCCCCTGGGTGAAAGACTAAACTACAATTTTAACTTTAACTACAATTTTAACTTTACCTAAGATGCTCTTGCTGAAATGCATCTGCAAATAATGTAATCTAATTATTTGTACCCCATATTTATCTGAAATTTAAAAGAAAAGAATCTAATGTAAAACTACTTTTTCTTTGAATCCCAAATTTCTCTCTTATGGGGAAAAATAGCCTTATCTTTCAAAGCAAGGTCACAGCCAACAAAAAGTTCAAAATGCACATCCTCCTGGGCATGGAACTACTGTCATTGAGAAATGCTGAGACACACATCATTTGTTAAGCTAGAGATAATATCGTCATTCTAGAACAAATATCTTGATCATAAGAAAATGAAGAAACTGTCTTTTCCCCTGCAAGATCAGGCCCACATGCTCAAAGAGTTTCTCAGAGACTGAAAGGAACTTTTCATGTCAAATCATTTTTTGAAACTCTCAAAAGGCTATGTGAGGTCCCTGAGAATATTCTTTTCAAAATTCATAGAAATCAGAGGATTTCACACAAGAACAAAGGCAAGATGATAGAAATAATGAAATACAATGAGTATGGTTCCAGTTTGCCAACACGGCTCTCCTGTTGTCAATCCAGCCCAGTGTGCAAATCCCGTAACGTAGGCTATCTCATAGAGAAACAACAAATCATACTCCACTGTGAATGCATTTTGTAAATACCCACCTTGATTTCATCCAGAGGAAAAAAAGTTATTCATATTTACTCACTTTCATAATAGCATGGAAGTTTCCATAATGGTATTTAGTTTATTCAAGTTTATTAACATGGTCACTGTCAGAAAGAAGTTTGGGACCCTCATATACACTCAGCTTAAAGATCAATTTACAAAGGAAGACTGTCACACTTTAGAACAGTGTTTTTCAACCTTTTTTTTTTTTTTTTAAATCTCACAGCACACTCAAACCCATTGTCAAACTTCTATGGCACACTGAAATTACGTTGATTAAAAAAAAAAAAAAAGAGTAAGATGAAAAACGTATTTACCCTGCTTTGAACATCTTTTGAAAATAATTTAATTAATGATTGTTAAAAATTTTTGTAGCACGCCTGAGATCCTCTCAGAGCTGACCAAGTGTGCCCTGGCTTGCCGGTTGAAAATATCACTACCTGAAAGAGTTGACCACATGTATACTACATACCTCAGCCAGAATCAGGTGGCAAGCTGGGAAGACACTGTGATTTTGAAAAATAAACTTTTGTTCCTTTCCTTTTTGAGGATGAACAGATAGGTTTTCCAGCTCTTCCCTCTAGATCTGAAATAAAATATTAACAGCTATCCCAGAGAGTTTAGCTGGGATAGTAAAGATAGTAACTTTACATCTCTTGTATTAACCTGGATGCAGCTGAAACATGTTCTTCTTAGCAAAGTATCATAAAATGGAAAAGTAAGTGTGGAAATGGGAAATTGGGGGAAAAGGAGAGGGGAGGAAGGAGAGAGGTGGGTGTGGGGCCACCTCTTGGGGGCGGGACACTATAAATATTTAGGTCCCTAAAAGGATATTCTCAGGGACCTCACATAGCCTTTAATTGTTGTCCGACTGAAAAACAACTAAAATTTTTGGATTAAATAAAATTTGAAATGCCTCTTTTAATACATTTAAGACTTGAAAAGCTTGAATAAAATTATCAAATGAAATTGAAGGGAAAAATAAGAGGTATTTTCTTATTTGAGGAGGCTGCTCTTGCTGAAATGCATCTGCTGGAAAATTTAAACCACTGTTTTATGTTTTTTAGACCCTCTGTTACTTATGTTCCTACAGCTTTCTCCTTTCTCTCTGTGTTCTGGGTACACTGTCTTGAATATTTTATGATTGTGCTGGTAATAACTATGCCAGAGGTAGGCTAATAATGCAAGACAACCACTTTTTCAGAGAAAAAAAAAATCTACCAAACACTTAAACTGAAATCTTCAGTGTTTGAAAATAAATGACCAGCATTAGCAGCTAAACTCTTCAGGATAGCTGTAAATATTTGTTTTCAGCTCTACAGGGAAGAGGTATCCAAACATATTTCAGTATTTCTACCACTTCCCTTTGGCTCCTCTGTGCCATCCAATGGCTTTCATAAGAATGCAAAGATTTGTCTACATAAACTAATGAAGATTGTTCCTAGGGAGCAGACCACATCCAATGACTGGTGGATACAGAGGTACGAAAACCTTGTAAATATGAAGGGCCATCCAGACCCAAATTTTCCCACCCAGTCTTCTGAGGCCTCTGTTGGAACTGTATCATGGTTCGATTTCTCCACTTTTATTTTTTCTTTTTTTTTTTTATACATTAATGCATTTATGGGGTACAATGTGCCAATTTCATATAGAATTAGGAATGCTTATATCACACTGGTTAATATATACCTCATCTCATTTACTTAGTTATTAAGACAGTTGTAATCTATACTAATAGATCTGACATGTATCCTTGCATTATGCACCACTGGTGTGATCCCACCATTTTCCCTCCCTCCATCTGACCTTCCTCCTCCCTCCTTCATCTTGGGCCGTAGCTGTGATCTATTTTTCATATGAAAGTGTGAGTGATTGTAAATTGGTTTCATAATAGTACTGAGTACATTGGACATTTTTTCTTCCATTCTTGAGATACTTTACTAAGAAGGATATATTCCAGCTCCATCCACGTAAACATAAAAGAGGTAAAGTCTCCATCTTTTTTAAGGCTACATAATATTCCATGGTATACATACATATACCACAATTTATTAATCCATTCATGGGTTGATGGGAACTTGGGCTTCTTCCATGACTTGGCAATTCGATTTCTCCACTTTTCTAATCCTACTATTATTACTTCCTCACACATGTTATTCCCACATGCACTTCTCAACTTCTTACCGACAAATCACATATTAAAATCTCTTTACACCAACTCTCTCAACTTCTTGCTGACAAATTGCATATTAAAATCTCTTTTGGCACGGTTAGGTAGTTACCCCAGAGAAAGCCCCTCCCCCAGAAAAGCCCATTCCTACTTTCTACAGACCAAGATTAGCTGTCTCACTCTCAAAGTTACAGCTACCTGCTGAAATTTTCAAATTTATGGCCTGCCCCTAATGGCTCTTCTGGCCAGAGCAGTAACTCCTTATTGGCTATTCTACCCTCCCATCACCATTCTAAGACTTCCCCTAACTGAACTTATATAGCTGTCTCTCACATGTGCTCTCTCTCTCTCTCCCCTCCTCTCTCACCCTCTCTCCTACTCTCTCTTCTCTTTCTCTCTCTCTCTCCTTTTTCTCTCCTCCTTGGTGCTGCTCTGCAGCATCCCTCCCTCACCAATAAAAACCTTTTGTACAACCCTTGGTGGTCTGTGAAATCTCTGCCAGTTGAGTGCCCCCCTTTTGCCTTGTGTCAGAAGCAAGATGTAATTAGGGAATGCTCCCAAGGGTACCTTCCACCCCTTACACAGGGTTTTAACTCCTGAGAGCTCCCTATCCTCTTCTCACACTCCCCATGCTCACCACCACTTCACCTTATGTCCATCTTCCAAGGCACTTTAACCAGCACTCAACGCAGGCCTCATCCAGACTTGCTGAGTACCCCTATGGGAGTGAGTTTTCCCTAATTGTGGGCTGGGTTGCTTATATTCCTGGTGGTTCACCGTTTCTCAAGGCTTGAGTTCCTTATTCCCATTGACCGTGCATGGCTTAGCGCAGAGCTTCCACACCTTTGCATGAAAATTCTTGGCGCCAGGTCTCAAGCTCTCCACAGCCCCAAGGGTCTGACACTGCTCTAGGGTCCAGTGACAACTGGCCTAGACTGTGTTCTCCTTTTCTTGGCCAGCAACAAAGCAGCAAAGATGTCAGCCCTTTGTCCTGGTCCTTGCGTGATTCTACTCATGCTTTATTCCTGCAAGGAATCGCCATGAGTGCAGGCCATTCTATCCCACCTAACTCCCCCTTGGGGTGCTTATTACACCACCTGGTAGAATTAGGACACTCTCTACCCAGATTTAACCACTTTATTTAATTTTTCTTTAATTTGAGAGTTATATAACTATTGTGAGCGCCTTAGCAAATGGAGCGAAGTCCCCTATGTTCAGGGCTTCTCATATCTTAGAACCAAGCCTAATTTATGTTCGGGTAATTCCAAGAGTAGTAGAGCTCTTCTACTCTCTATCTCCCTATACCAAACCTATTGGACCCAGCAGATAAACCTCTGCGGGGCAGACAAACAACCACCGGTTCCAAAACCGGAGTAATTCTTGTTCTGCCCAGCCATATTCAACTCCTCCCTCAACCACACAATTGCCTCCACCCTCTGTCCCTCCTACTTCTCCGTCAACCAATCTGAGCTTGTCTCCTAACTCCTCCCCTCCAACTAGCCCTCAGAGTTCTTCCATATTGACTCTCAGTCCTCCTCCGGCTGCTCCAAGAAACACTTCCGGACCTCTTTACCCCTTTCTCCCTCCAGGTGCTCCATATGATGGTCCTACAGTACCACCGTGTAACAATATAGACAAATTACGAACTAATTCTTCCACACCCAGTACTCATCTCTCACTTCCCTTCAGTCCCCTCACCCGCTCCTGCTCCCACCGGCCTCCAAAATTAAAGGAACCTTCAGCTCCCTCTCACTTCCTAGCTCCACTCTGCGAGGTAGCCAGAGTGGATGACGTAATCTCCCTCTATTCCTTTTCCTATAGCTGAACTCACACACCTTAAGGTTAGACTAGGTTCCTTTACTTCTAATCCTTCTCATTTTATTCAAGAGTTTCAATGTATTACTATGTCCTATCAACTTACCTGACATAATGTTTTTATTATTTTAACTAATACCCTGACTCTGAGAGTGCAAACAAGTGTGGGAGAGGGCAAAAGAGGCAGCAGATCAATTTCATATATCAGACAATAAGCATCCTACAGGTGGCACCACAGTCCCTAAATCCCAGCCAAATTCAAATTATAATAATAATGCTGGGGGGAAAAAGTAGGGATATTTTTATTACCTGTATTCTTTGCAGACTTAAAGCTTCCACCAAAAAGACTATCAATTATAATAAATTATGGGAAGTTATACAACATAAGTATAAAATCCTTCAACTTTCCTCCAACGCCTTACCGAGGCTTTTATTAAATATACTAACTTAGATCCTGAAACAACAGATGGGAAAAATGTTCTCATAACTTATTTCTTTAACCAAAATTACCCCGACATCAAATTTAAGCTAAAGCGCTTAGAGCACTGACCCCTGTCAACCCAGGCTATAATCTTAGACACAGTCTTTAAAATTTACATGGAATGAGATGATGTTTTCTGAAGGGAAAATAAAAAAATCTCAAACCCCAAATTATCAAATGCTAGCTCAAAATATTACAAACAGTGTCACTGAGGCCATCATTCCTAACCTGCCTAAGTCATCAGGGGCCAAAGGCCACTTCATGACTCAACCACCTGAACCATGCTACAAATGTGGTGGAGAAGACCACTGGGTATGACGTTGCCCCAGTCCTAGGCCTCCGCCAGGGCTATACCCTCTCTGCAAAAGAAAGGGTCACTGGAAGGCTGACTGCCCCTTGGCCCAAAGAGGACAAGGGACCAGCCAACCTGCAGCACCTACAGCAAACTTGTTGGGGCTTGCCTCTTCTGAAGACTAAAGGGACCCTAGTTTCTCTCACCTGATGAAGATCACCTCTATGGAGCCAAGAGTAACTCTGATGGTGGCAGGTAGAATGATAGCCTTCCTATTAAACACTGGAACTACCTTCTCAGTTCTTTAAGAGTTCAGGGGTCCTACCTCCCTGTCACCCACCTCTATTGTTGGGGTAGAGGGTTTTTCCCACCGTCCACATCAAACTCCTTTTTTACACTGCATGATTGGCAATTTCTCATTTATACATTCCTTTTTGGTGATGCCTTCCTGTCCAGTTTCTCTTCTGGGATGTGACATACTTTTCAAATTAGGTACCACCCTCAATTTTGATCTTAAATTGATAGATGCTGACCCATTTCCTTGTGCCTCACTCTGCCTCATCCTTTCCCAAGTCATCAAAGACCTGTTGCCCTAGCCCATTCCACCAGAGCAAGTAAATCCTAAAATTTGGGATACTAAAAACCCCTCAATTGCCTCCTGCTCTCCAATTCTTGTTAAACCAAAACCCCCCTCTATTTTTCCTTCTCAACGTCAATATCTACTTCCCAATATAGTCTCCTAAAACATCAATCTATTATACAGAATATCCTAAAAAAAGGGGAGGGGGTTTACAACCTGCCCACTCACCATATAATACTCCCATACTAGCAATTAAAAAACCTAATAGCACCTATTGCTTAATACAAAATCTAAGACTCATCAACTCTGCAATCATTCCTATACACCCAGTAGTCCCTAATCCATACACCCTCCTATCAACCATCCCACCTCAAACCACTTATTTCTCTGTGCTAGACCTCAAAGATGCCTTCCTCTCCATTCCCTTACACCCTGATTCCCAGAATCTATTTGCCTTCACATGAACTGACCCTACTTCTCAGACTTCTTTCCAACTTACTTAGACTGTACTCCCCCAGGGATTTTGTGACAGCCCCCACTTATTTGGCCAAACATTATCACAAGACCTCCAATCCTATGATCCTTGTCTTTCAACCTTAGTTCAGTATGTTGCTAAAATCCTGCTCTATAATCCCACCTTACATAACTCTAAACAAAACACCTGTTCCCTCCTTAATTTCCTTACAAATAAGGGATATTAGATATCGCCCTCAAAGGTTCGATTATTCCAATAGAAAGTCACTTACCTTAATGTCATTTTGTCCCCAGACTTCAAAACTATTACCATAGACAAAAAAAGCCTTCTTCACAACTTTCCTCTACCCACCACAGAACAAGAACTCTTCTCCTTTTTAGAGTACCTGGATACCTTAGAGCATGGATTCCCAACTTTTCTCTCCTAACTGCTCCTTTATATAATGCTACTCGAAGTAACCCTCATAAGCCTCTCCTTACCTCCATTTCCACTTCTTTTAAATCTCTACAGTGTGCTTTATTAGAAGCTCCAGCCCTCCACCTTCCTAATCTTTCTCGCCACTTCCTCCTATATATTACAAAAAAAAGTGTATTTCCTCTTGGCGTACTTAAACATTGACTAGACCCCACCTTTGCTCCAATTACTTATCTCTCAAAACAGATCACATTGTTCAAGGTAGAACCCCTGATTTCAAGATTGGCAGCCCCAGTTACGCTAACACAAAAAATCAAAGAAACTCACTTTTAATTCCCCTACTATCTTATCCCCTCATTCTCTATCTAATCTTTTGACATGCAAAAATCTTCAAACCCTACCACCATGCCACATTCTGAACCTTCAAACCTCTCTTATCTTACCCATCATTATCTTTTAACACATGTCCCACACTAAATTCTACATCCCTCTTACCTACATCCCTCTGACTCATCACCCACTCACAATTACCTTCAAATGCTAGACACTCTTCTCCCTTGCCTCTCCAACATATAAGAAGGACCTCTTAACTCTCACTTTATTATCAAACTACTAAAAGCTTCTAAATTACCATGCACATCAATCTAACCACTCACCTATATTAAAGAATAACAACTGAGCCCACCATACAGCACGTACAACTGCTCTCTAACACTCATCTCCTAACACCTCCTCTCATCTCCTGCTTGTTTCTGTTGTTATTACTGCTACAGTAAAAGAAAACAAATCAACCTCCCACTCGTGACCTCCTCATCTATCTCCCAAGTTATTTCACCCCAACTCTCAAACTTTACTACAATTTTTCAAAACTCTCTTTCCTCTCACAGATAGATTCAGAATTTCTAAATCAACTTACATCATCCTGTAAGGTCTATCAGCACTTCAACCCACAAACAAAGTCTCGCTTCCCACACTTTCCAACTCACCAGACTAGGAAACTTCTTCCTAAAACAAACTAGCAACTTAATTTCACACACCTGCCTAAGATCAAATGTTATAAATACCTCTTAGTATCAATAGATACCTTCTCAGATTAAATTAAAGACTTTCCTACTACAAACAAGAGAACTACCACTGTTACCTCTATCATACTCAAAAACATTGTCCCCCACTTTGAGATCTCCTATTCTTTACAATCCGACAATAAATCCAAATTCACCTCCACCATTTCTCAAACCTTAACCAAAGCCTTAGATATTCCATAACACTTCCATATTCCTTTCCATCCTCAATCTTCAGAAAATATTAAAAAGTCTCTTTACAGACTAAACTTCAGGCTGCCCCAATCATAATTCCTAACATTTGTCTTTCAACCTTTCAAACCCTGCATCTCTTAATTTAACAACTGGCACGCATGAAACTAAACCTTTTGTACCCTCAATCAAGCCATCCAGTCATACTCTCTTTACTTCAACTTTACCGGCACCACTCCCCTATTGGGTCTGAACCCATCAAAGTGCTCTAATATAGTCACTTTCCCTTCCAAACCAAAAAAGAAAAGAAGAAGTTACACAGAAAGTGCCATCCTTCCTTTCAGTGCCATCCTTCCTTCCAGTTTCTCTGTGAGAAAAATTATATCAAATTCCCCTTGTCCACATTCAGAGTCTCTGTTCCGTAGTTATATTACTACCTAATTTTAAAGTATTACAGGAGATAAATCCATTCCATTGTCTCCTCTTTCTCTCTATCCAACAACCCGTGTAAAATTAACTGCCCAAGTTGCCATACTTCCCTTAGTAACAACAGTGAAAATCATGGCTAACATAAACACAGGAACAGCTAACATTTCCTACTCAATAACTCGTTTTATTCAAACTCAACTCTCAAAGTTATCTCAACAGGTAACTACTCAATTAATGCTGCAAACCTACACCCCAGATACAGCTGCCAATCTATAACAAAAAGAAACTGTTCTTTGTGAATGGGCTACACTCTACTCCAGGCCACAAGACCTTCCTGAACACCACTTCTAAACAGCCACTGCTATAAGGACAATCAAAGAAAAGAAAATAAAAACATCCTCCCAGCAAAAAGATCATAATCATCTTCTAGTTGGCCAATTAGAACTACGAGCCCCTCTCAGCAGGAAGAAACTACAGAAGAGAGCAATCCATGTCCCCTATCCCAAGCCAACCCCGTATTTTTAACATATCTAGAAGGGAGGAATATTAGGTAATTGCCCCAGAGAAAGCCCCTCCCCCAGAAAAGCCCCTTTCTACTTTCTACAGACTAAGATTAGCTGTCTCACTCTTAAAGTTACAGCTACCCGCTGAAAATTGCAAACTTATCGCCTACCCCTAACGCCTCTTCTGGCCAGAGCAGTAACTCCTTATTGGCTGTTCTACCATCTGTCACCATTCTAAGACTTCCCCTAACTGAACCTATAAAACTCTGTCTCATCTTTCTCTCTCCCCCTCCCCCGTCTCCTCTCTCTCTCTCTCTCTCTTTCTCTCTCTCAGTCTCTCCTCTCTCTCTTCCCCCTCCTCTCTTTCCTCTCTCCCTTTCTCCCCTCTGTCTCTCCTTTTCTCTCGTCCTTGGGGCTGCTCTGCAGCGTCCTTCCCTTACCAATAAAAACCTTTCGTACAAGCCTTGGTGGTCTGTGAGATCTCTGCCTGTCGAGTGCCCCCCTTTCAGGCACCAACCTAAGATAGTTGGTGCCAAACATTGTCATAGGAAGCAGGCATGAGAGTGAGCTTTGGTGAATTGTATTACTCACCAGTTGTATGGTAATAAAGGTCTGATCCCATGGTCTTCCCTTGGCATGGTGTAGTGTAAAATTGTTAACACTTGCACTAGTTGTTAACTAGATTGAACATAAAAATACTTTCAATTGTTTAAGAAGTATGTGGGAAGAAATGATTTTTAGAACTGAGGAACCAGTTAGCTGTTGCAGAATAAAATCAATGCACTGAAAAATAACAATGAAAAGCTAAATAAGATTAATCACCAATTTAAGGAAAATCAGAGGGCCCTTGGTGATAAACAAAAATAACCTGATCTTTTTCACCCAAGGGACAGAAAAACCTGAGGATCAGGCCCAAGCATTGATTTTTTGTTTGTTTGTTTTCTTAGTGAAGAGGGTCTCATTTTGTTGCACAGGCTGGTTGAACTCCGACATTCATGAGATCCTCCTGCCTCAGCCTTTTAAATAGCTGGGACTATAGGTGAGTGCCATGGCTCCTGGCCTCCAGGACTTTGTTTATAAAGGTAGCTGATTTCTAGAGTAGATTCAATTCTCAAATCCAGCAAACCAAGGCTCTAATTTGGAAGGAGGAAACTGAGATGTTGATTGGGACACTTAGGTAAATGCACTTGGAAACCTTCATCCCATTAAAGGCTGACACTTCTATCTCACCTTTGCTTAAGAACAATGCAGACACCTCTGGAGAACCATTGTGCCTCACCCCCCACCCCACAGAATCTACTCCCAGTTTCCTTCTAATTTCCAGAATAATAATTTAGGTCAAGTATGACCACAGCCCATATAAGGAAGAGCTAGACCTGTTAAAGGGAGAAATAAATTATATACTAAGTCAGTTGCAGGACCTGGCAAGGTCTACCAGCAGGAATTGGAATGGTACATGTGCTATTAGAATATGAGGATACTAGGTTAGGGAGGATTAAAACAAAGCCCTATAAGGAAGAGTTTATGTGATATGAAAACACCACTGAAACAAGGCATTTCATACCTCAGTAAGGACTTCTGGAAAGAGTGATAATATATTGCTAGCATGGTTCTTGGATACTTGAAGAAAACAAAGGCACACACTTAATGCAAAAGAAATGCAAGTTATACCATAGTAGGTGGCAAGTAAAACATCAAAACTCCAGAGAAACAGGCAGATTGGGACTTACTGTGTAAGTCTAGAAAATCTACCAGCCAACTCTATTATACAAGAAGACCCAGAAAAATCTGCAATTACCACAATTGCCAAAGTATTAATTTATGTTTTTGTGAGAGTAGTACCACAATGGTAAAGCTAAGTGCCGGTTGCTTTTTGTTTTTGTTTTTTAAGACCAGAACTGAAAGGAGAAGACCCTGTTGTAGAAATGTAAGAGATGAATTCTGTAGGCATCCTCATAAAAACAATAAAGCCCAGGTGGGGGTAGAATCTGAAATGAGAAACGTGGAATCTGTCATTAGTCTAAGTGGTGAGTTTTAGCCGTAAATAATGGTGCAGACACAAATATCATGTGAATGTCAAGGTCTTAATCCAGCAGGCTTGATGTGCCTGAGATAGGTAACAGATCACTGTGTGGGAAAATAATGAGAGCATTGTTTAATGTGCATCCCAATAAAAAAAAAAAAAAAAGATCAATGATGAAAAATAAATCAAGGTGAGGAAGCTTTAGACCACTGTTCCAAATGAAAAGTCAGAAGCCACTGCTTAGTATGGCAAGAATCCAAAGTACTCCATTCTGATATGAGGATAACTGATGTAGTCCATGGTGGGGAGAGGGGATGGAGGAGGGAGGGGCCTGTGGGGCCATGGTGTGTGACCCACCTCTTGGGGGTGAGACGCTATTAATAGAGGGACTTCACCCAGCAAACACAAACAGTATAGCCTGGCTCGTTGTACCCTCAATGATTCCCCAACAATAAAAAAAAAAAAAGAAATAGAAAAAAGAAAAAGAAACCACTGCTTAGTTTCTGGACCTAAGCCAATTCTCAGTCCCAGACCACTTCCCTCAGGAAGCAGCTTACAACACAAATATATACCGAAATGATTTCCCCAATTCATCCCAAAGGAAATACCACATCAACTTGTGTAACTAGGTACCAGGAAAGGAGAACTCCCAAACATTTCAAAGACTTTTGTGTACAAGGCGCGAGGTATTATCTAGGGAACCGAAGCATCCTACCCCCAGCCTTGTTAAGAAAGGGGATTATGAGGGCCAGATAATGAATGACACCTTGGTCAAAGACTGTGTTCAGAGTGGATCCATTGGGTCCATGTGCCTAGAAAGTAAGTGGTCATTTCTCTGCTCTGAATGTGTAATTGCAGTGGACATACTGCGTACTTGGGGGACTATCGCAATTGTTTTTTGGTCTGTAAGGTAAGATCTACTAAAGTGGTATGGTAGGTAAGTCTGGCCAAACAAGTAAATCAAAATCATCACTGCATCCCCGGCAGAAGAGCAGACATCAGCGACCTTCCCTTCAGTAACCTAGATGATGCAGGAATCATGGTCCTTCTTGTGTTTAATTCACCAGTTTGGCTCTTGGATTCTGGGTGATGGCAGTGGACTACTTCAAGTCTAGCCAAGGAGAAGCCACATTGGTAGCTGTGGTGATAAAATGCATTATCTTTGCTAGGCTCAACAACAAAGCCTTAAATATATGGTGTGTGACCAATAATCAGACCATTTCTATCAGTAAGAGTTAAACACTTTTGTAAAGGCAGGTTGTAGTCTTGCTCAAAACTCTGTTGGTTCTCCTGTTCTCTTTCATAAGATATTCTACAAGAACATGGCCCATGACATCATTCTGTTCAGTATCACTTCAGTCTGGCTTATTAATGGCGTGCATTAATCCTAGGTCAGCATGAGGTGGCAAGTATGCAGAGACCTTGTAAAGATACCTGTGCTCACTCCAAAGGTTGGAAAATGAGTCTTCTTGTAGGGAGAGGATGAGCACAGAGAGGGTAAAGGAAGAACAGAGGGTGTGGCTGGAGGACCAGGACAGGATTATTCACATAAACATGGGAGGGGCCTTTGACCTGAATACAAAGGCAACTTCCCTCACAATCTGCCTGCTTATTAATCCATTCGTGGGTGGATGGGCACTTGGGCTTCTTCCATGACTTAGCAATTATGAATTGGGCTGCAATAAACATTCTGGTACAAATATCTTTGTTACAATGTGATTTTTGGTCTTTTGGATATATACCTAGTAGAAGAATTGTAGGATTGAATGGCAGGTCTATTTTTAGATCCCTAAGTGTTCTCCAAACATCTTTCCAAAAGGATCATATTAGTTTGCATTCCTACCAGCAGTGTAGAAGTGTTCCCTTTTCTGATTCAATTTAGTAAATGTGGAATGTAAATGTCTTAGCACAATAACTAAGAAAATGCCAGGAAGGCTATGTTAACTAGTGTGATGAAAATGTGTCAAACGGTCTATGAAGCTAGTGTATGATGCCCCATGATCACATTAATGTACACAGCTATGATTTAATAATAATAAAAAAAGACTAAAGGGACAAAAGCAAAAACAAAAAACAAAAAACAAAAAAAAGAGCATACTTTAAATGGGAGAATTATATATGGTATGTGAAATATAGCTACAAAATGGCTACAAAGTGATGCAGTCATCAGACTCCATAGTAAATGACATATCATTTTATAGATATTTGACACCTGATCTCAGCAGACCAAACAACTTCATTCATAGTTATTGAAGATTAAATGACAAAATTTAAGTAGAGGTAATGGGATAATATGCAAATCATAGATGCTTTAGGGCAGCAGTTCTCAACTTGCGGGTTGCAACCCACAGGAACTGTATTAAAGGGCCGCAGCATTAGAAAGGTTGAGAACCACTGGTTTAAGGGCGTAAAACCACAATGTGTAAAATTTAAAAGAGTGAACATTTAACCAGTTAAATCATAACTCCCTAGAGGCAGGGAGGTAACAATACTGAGAATAACCATCACCTTGCTTCATTTGCCAAATTGTTGTAGACTCTGTTATAGTAGGATATAAGAAAAAACAACACAAAACAAAAATCTTGGGTATATTTTCACACACATTCATATATATTCCTAGTTTATTGGGAATTTACATGTCTCTACATCATACACACAAGGAACAATAGCAGAGGATTTTTGAATACAAGGGAAAATAAAAGATGTATATAAATATTTACTTTCTACTCCCTGGCCTAGTCTTAAGCATTCATTTTCCTTTTTAAACCTTGCTCTCAAACAGCATCGGAGAACATTAAGGGCAGCACCTGCATTTTTCATCCTAGCAACCATCTTGTAAAGTGCTTATTTGCTCTTCAAATCTCTCGCTGCTGCTGTGATGTGCCTCCTTCATGGGAAGCCCTTGATGGAGTAGCTTTGCCCAGCACTCTAGGTGGCAAAGAAACAGAAAACAAGGTGGCCTTGATGGGTGACTTAATGGTGTGTTAAATGGCCATTTATGCTGGACTGGGCACAGCTTTCGGTGTGAGTGTCTATCTAGCTCTGCTGGGTCGCTGTCAACCAACATTTGTGGATTACTAAATTTTGAAGAAATTTGTTCTCTAAGTGGAACAAAATAGGAGGAATCAGCCGGAAGGGTGGTGTGAGGTGATCACAGGCAAGGGGACAAGAATGTATAATCTCTCTGATTCCAAGCTTATTTTTTTTTTTCTTATGTAATACGTATTAAGAACTTTCATTTGAAATAGTATTTTCCTTCTCCCAGACTAAGATATCTAGAAATATGTTGAATATTTTATTTTGCTTTGCTTGGCTTCTGCAGAAGAAAAAATATCAAATAATTATAAATATTGACTTTTGGTTATTTTAAATATTCAGTAAGAAACAAAGACTCTCCTAATTATTTTGCATCTATCAATACTTTTAAAAATATAAAGTTCAAAACAGAACTTACGATACACTTAGTTGGTGAAGTGTATTTAAACATGTCCATTGCTTACCATATAGAAATATGTCCTGAAAAGTGGATAACCAAGGTATAATTTTATTAGCCAAGCACCCCCTGACTTTCAAAGTAAGTGGTTTAGTGAAATTGTAATTTTAAGATGATTTATTTGTAATGTTTGAGCAAAGAGAAAAAGAATGAAAATATAACTCACTGAACAATACTAACAATGACTTCAGTGTTATTCCATAGTAGGTCTGACAAAATACTCTCAGCTAAAGGAGAATGACACAGGACAAGAGCCAAATTTATCATATTTTTGCACACAATAGGTCTTAATCATTGGAAGTCAATGCTGTCTTCCACAATTATCTAGTGAGATTTTCAGATAAAAATATAGCAAACACAATTGTATTCATATCTGATAACTGTTTTCCTTGTTCGCTTGAAAAATTCTAATCAACCATTAAAATCTTAATCTGGATTTTGTATTTATTTTAGTAGCAGTGGCATGACTGACGTTTTTACAACATTAGCATGAAGTAAAGAGGCTTAATCTAATGCAAATATACAAAATTTCATAAAGTGTACCTAAGAGGTTTTAAAAACAAAAGTATAGTGGTAAATATTCTGTTTCACCATCTGATCAGAGTGATGGTGATTTACGCAGAGAAGCTCTCCCCTCCATGAGCAATCATTTCCTCCTCTGCCAGGGGACATGGGGATTCTCTTCACCTGGTTTCAAAGACAAACATCTCATTTCCAAAGGGCTGAGATTGGAAAATGTGAGAGAGCATGTATTTCAATCTAGTAACTATACCGTCTCATTCACATGTATGATTTTTATTTTACTTTGTATTTTAGATATCAGTAGAAACTTTTTCTGCTTCCTCTACTCATACAATCCACTGAAGGTTGGTGGATGGAAGACATTACAGGGAGGTAAGAGGAGAAGTCAACTTTACAAACAACATCGGATCCCATACAGATTATGACTTCAGTTCTCATTAGAAGACCACTGGATGACGTCTTTGCTTTGTAACCACTATGTTAAAGTAATAGTGATTACTTTATTAAATCATATATGTATATATATATATATATATATAAAATGTGTGTATACATATATACACACACATTTTTGTTATTTCATCTCTGAAGGATCTAAACTTTCCATAATTTAGTTTTTTTCTTTACTTCTTGATTTTGTCACTTAAAACTATTTGATCATTTCAAATGAGTGACTAGGACAAGATTATAAAAGATTACAAAAACATATATATATATATGTATATATATATATATATTTTTTTTTTTTTTTTTTAAAGGAGCAAGTGTTCATGTACAGTGGGACAATTACAATTACAACTCACTGCAGCCCTTGAATTCCTGGGATTTCTTGAGCATACCGGCCTCCTGGGAGATCCCACCTCTGAATCCAGAGTTGCTGGGACTATAAGCACCACCATGACACCTAATCTATTATTTTTTTTTATAACTATAAGATTTTGCTGTATTGCTTAGACTTGTCTTGAACTCCAGGCCTCAAGCAATCTTTCCACCTCAGACTCCCAAAATGCTGGTATTTATAGGCATGAGCCACCACATCCTGCCCTAACCTTCCTATTCACTGTCATTGTCTTTGAAAATTATTTTTTTCCCTATTATTTTTAATTGAAAAAATGGGGTACATTATATGTTTTGATATATGTATACATCTTGGAATAGTTATATCAGACTGTGGAAATTCTTTTACACAGAAGATAAGATGTTTGTTACTAGGTGGCACTTACTATTTGGAATCTCTCTCTGTGTGTATATGCATACATCATTTTTAGTCACTTTAAAGGTAACATTAAATCATACTAGTATAAAAGTAACACACATGTAACAAACGTCATTATAAGCCTGTCTCAGAAGGCCTCATTACTAGTGATTACTCTCCTGTATGGTGTTCACAGTCAATGTGGCTGAGTCAGTGAATCTTTAATTGAAGGAGCATGTGCTGACACTTCATGTTAACACACAATCTGTTGAAATTTTCATTTAGTGGTTCAACAAATATTTTCCATAAGTTTTTACTAAACAGTAGAGGCGGGCTTTACGTCAATATTCAATGATTTTGGAATAGTTATTCCCAGGTCCTTATGTTTGATGAAGCAGTTGATGACAATGACTTGGGAAGTACTCTAGTATCTTTAGGGAAAGTAAGTTATTCATAGTATCGTAAAGCTCTTTAAAGGGGCTTTAAACCTCCCAGGCATAATGGAGGTCCTGCTGAAAAGTTAAGAATAATTTTTTTCTGGTACTGGGCAATTGCCTTATTGTTGAAGAATGTTAAAGAATGATACCTTAATGATTTGTGAGCATAAAAATGCATGAGCTCAAATGATTTCTTTTCAAACCTATTGATTTAATTTAAGAAGTCCATGAGACTTATGAAATAACAACCATAAGAAGCATGACATGTTTTCACATTTGGGTGCTAATATTATGATTAAAATAAGCACTAACATTTTATAGGGCAACAAGTGAATTATGTACCTTTTAAAATGTTTATAAACAGGGCAGCCCTTGTGGCTTAGTGAGTAGGTGCCAGCCCCATATACCAAGGATGGCAGGTTTGAACCCAGCCCCGCCTGAACTGCAAAAAAAAAAAAAAAAAAAAAAGGTTTTAAACATTGAAAGGCTACTTCCAGAAAATGCCAGTCTCTAAGATTAATTTAATTGTCAGGGTAATCACGGTTAAATTAACCTAGAAGGGAAACTAAATGTTTTCCTCATATGTCAGGTAAAAACCAGTGCTCTGTGAGTATGCGTGGCTGTGTGTGTGTGTCCAACCTGAGTGTAGGAGGCATGTTTAGGTAGCTGAGACAGGTTTCAAATAGGAGAGCTAGACTTCTGCCCATTAGCAATAAAATTTGCATATTTTTGGCTCCCTTTTTGTGAAGTCAGTGCCGCCAAACCCCCACATTTGTAAAATATATCATTTTCCTCACTAATCATCCTTTATAAGTGATTTTTCAGTCATGTTGCTACAAATTGGCCATTAAAAAAAGCCAGGGCAACCAACACCTATATTTTTCTCATGTGTTCCTAATCTCAGTTACTGAAACTTAAAATGATAGCTTTTTTTTTCTTTTTCTTCATTGTGAATAGTTTAGGTTTTAAGAATCTCAGTTATTCATTGTAAGGTAAATTCTCAATACATGAATAATAAGCTGAAAGTTTAGAACTTACTTAAACTTTCTGTGTCCTGCAAATAGCTTTGCTTAAAATATAACCCAGTTTATACTGTCACTAAAAAAACTCTGGTTAAAAAATAAAAGAAAGTCCTAGAAATTTTTTGAAGTCATGATAATCTGTTACATATTCAGAAGCTATGTTTTATTATTTTATTGTAATAGTAAATAATTATTTTAATGTTGTCCTAATATTTATCTGAATTTTTTAGTTCAGTGTTTTCATTCCTAAACATCATTTTATTCATTATTATAATAATAAATGTTTATTCATATAGTATATAACATTCACAATGGAAGAATTCTTACATTGTCTTGTATAAGCAAGTAGGGTGCAGTTTTTAGGATTGTGTTCTTAGAAGATTAATAGTAAGTCAAACCTACTAAATTTAAAAAATATAATGGCAGCACTATGCATTTTGAATAGGATATTACAGTTAATAATTTTGTATTACTCAATGTGGCCACTAGATAGCAGTATGAGTCTTTGGGTCTAATATGAAATACATCCAAGATAATTTTAAAATTATAGTCGATAATAAATCTCACCAAAAGTCAAAATCTCAGACAAAAAAAATCAATCTTATGATAAAATATTTCTGAGTTCTCTTCCACTTTGGTTTGGTGTTTTTCTTTTTTGAAATTGAACAATAATCTGGACGATAATTTTATTTTTTATTTTTTTATTTATCTTTTTTTATTTTTTAATTTTTTAAAATTAAATCATAGCTGTGTACATTAATGTGATCATGGGGAACCATACACTGGTTTTATAGACCGTTTGACACATTTTCATCACACTGGTTAACAGAGCCTTCCTGGCATTTTCTTAGTTATTGTGTTACATTCTACATTTACATTCTACATTTACTAAGTTTCACATATACCCTAACTCCAGTAAGATTAGCCTATATCACAAAATCCCAAGACCAGAGATGTTGGCATGGATGTGGAGAAAAGGGAACACTGCTGGTAGGAATGCAAATTAATACATTCCTTTCGGAAAGATGTTTGGAGAACATTTAGAGATCTAAAAATAGATCTGTCATTTAATCCTATAATTCCTCTATTAGGCATATACCCAGAAGACCAAAAATCACATCATAACAAAGATATTTGTACCAGAATGTTCGTTGCAGCCCAATTCATTATTGCTAAGTCATGGAAAAAGCCCAAGTGCCCATCGATCCACAAATGGATTAATAAATTGTGGTATATGTACACCATGGAATATTATGCAGCCTTAAAGAAATATGGAGACTTTACCTCTTTCATGTTTACATGGATGGAGCTGGAACATATTCTTCTTAGTAATGTATCTCAAGAATGGAAGAAAATGTATCCAATGTACTCAGCCCTACTATGAAACTAATTTATGGTTTTCACATGAAAGCTATAACCCAGTTACAACCTAAGAATAGGGGGAAGGGGGTAACGGAGGGGGGGGAGGGGGCAGGTGGGCAGAGGGAGAGTGATTGGTGGGATTACTCCTGCGGTGCATCTAACAAGGGTTTATGTGAAACTTAGTAAATGTAGAATGTAAATGTCTTAACACAATAACTAAGAAAATGCCAGGAAGACTATGTTAACCAATGTGATGAAAATGTGTCAAACGGTCTATAAAACCAGTGTATGGTGCCCCATGATTGCATTAATGTACACAGCTATGATTTAATAATAAAACAAAGAAAAAAAAAGAGAAATAAGATGCCAGTTACAGATTGGTTGCAATACTGAGTTAACCTCGAGAGAACTTTGGAAGGTGTTTCAGTTAATAGACAATTTAGCAGCAATATCTAAAAAGAAATCTCACCACCAAGTTTCAGCCTCAATTTATCCATAGCAACATTTCTAAAAGTTAAAATCGCTATTTCACTTGTGTAGAATATGTATAAAAGTTATTCATCATGTAAAAAATGTGGCTTCTTTCAGGAGTTAGACACCCATTTACAAACACTTGTAGTCAACATAGAGAGCTTCAGTGCTAACAGTGGCATTTGAGAGAGCTAGCAGAGCTCAGGGTTCAAAGTCTTTGCTCCCTGCCCTCCAGGATTAATGTGTTCTGAGGATTACACTATATTATCTCGTATTTTTCTAGCACCTTTCTCCAGAGAATTGAGAAGGGCTTACATGCTTTTGCTCTAATCCTCACAAATAGTTCTAAAAGATAGTAAGTAATGGATAAGAATTGTTCTTATTTTGTCTGAGAAGCAAAGCTTCTAAGGAAATATTTAACCCTACATATTTTCCAGTGAATGGAGCAGCTGGCTAGTGGCAATAACCAGAGTTTGAGTCCTGTCCCTAACCTTTGCCTCCCCATCACTGGAGACTGTTCCTCTAATTTTCACCATTTCTTTAGCTGTCAAAGCTATCAAAGAGGGTCTGCCCCTAGCATTTATGGTACCCAGGGTACAAATCCAAATAGACACCCACAGATGATCTGCTTTTCTGTCCTCCCCCTCCACACTCTTCTGCATATGAAGGACCTTATGTGGATGCCTACTGTGTACACCTACCTTCCCAAATAAACGTCCCTCAGCCAAATTTATGGTTTAGTGTTGAAAGCTTAGAACATTCTGGGGTCTTTTGTAACTAAAATGCAGTCAAGAGGGACTGACCCTGGACAGGGGAAACCCTTTGTCTCTCACACTCCTTGCCCCTTGAATAGTGACAAGGCTGGAGGAAAAGTACAAGGGACCCCTCCAAAATTCAGCTCCCTCAGCAATGATCTAGTTGCCCAGGTCTGAGGTATCATGGACACTGATGCGCTGGCCAGGGTTGCCCTACAGTTGAAAGAGTTGCCTCAAACATGTCATATCACCTTCCTGTCATATTGCATCCAGTGATTAATTAACAAAGGCTCATAAAGTCCTGGGCCCCTCATCTCAACTCTGGAAAACTCTGAAGAGTCATCCTGGCTTCAGAGCTCCTGAAGTACAATTTCTCTTCTGCCCAATTCTGCAGACTTTCCTCTCCCCACCAAAATGTGGATTTCAATGACACCCCTAATAAACTTCCTGCACACTTCTTCCTTCTCAGAGTTGACTTCTTAGGAAATCTGACCTTCAACAAAAGGTGATTCTGGAAACACCTCCAAAGGATAATTGAAAAATAAATATGTATACACACACAAACATACACACACATTTCACTATGAAAGTTTCGAGACAGACTCTGTTATAGTCTATTATTTCACTTCCAAAAAACACAGTCAACAGCTTCTTGCCTTAATCTCTCAAAGAAAAAAATACTTGAATGAAAAAAAAAGAAAACCCCACATATACAGATAGTTTTTTTATTAGATTAGCCCTAAAATAAATCCCATTCGATCTCACATAAAACAAAGCCCCATTTTTGGTAAGACAAATAAGCGTTACTTAATTGACTGTTTTAAATCATATATGTACAGGTATACACATGTATACATATATGTATATATATAAGTAGAGAGTGTGTGTGTGTTTATGTTGTAGTCACCATTATTTTTGTCCTGGAGGGACTAAGAGAAAAGAGAAATGATTTGGGGCAAGAGAACTAAAACCAAAAGGTCACTTAAAGATCACTTCCCAAACTTAAGATCAAACAGAAAACATTTCTATTGCTCCCATATGAAGGGAATGGAAAACATATGTTTGCTCTCTGTCTTTATAGGGCTTCTAGCAGAGACATTATCTAGAGGATGCGTGTTTGGAATTCTGCAAGCACTACTGGTCACTTAGTAATGCTGATGCGTTTGTTTACAAGATGCATGGAGATTTTCTACATTTTATTGAATAGATAGAAGAGCAAAATATATTCTTCCAAGAAGAGGGAATATGTTCAATGCTTAAATGAATTCTCCCCCTGGTGCTATTTAGGTAACATGACATGAGTAGAGTTTTGGTCTAATCCTAAAAGAAGCATGTGGCTCTACTGCCCACTCTGCCCCCACATTGAAAAAAGAAGATCTATTCAATATCAAAACAAGATGAACCATGTTGTTGAAGTTGAGAGACAAGAGGCTGACTCAGTAAGTGAAGGTGACCAAGTAGTGGTAAGTAGTCAAGAAAAGAACTGACAAGGAGAAGGAGAGCCCTCCCGTGCCTATGAGGCAGAAGAGAAGAGTTTTCCTAGTCAGGCAAGATAAGAAATTCGTGGTCAGAAAATCAACTTCCTACTCCTCATATGCAGTGTCCATATTTTCACATTCCCAAATTTGGACACACTGGTGCATGATCTGACAAATGGTCTTATAATAGGGGGTAAAAATTGAACTTGGTAGTGTCCCAGGCAATTTAGGATGTTTAGTGTTAAACTTCCATAGCTTCCCTTTGTAATGGAATAGTTTATGGATCTTCTTATATCTTACTTGTTAATGTTTATCTCCCCAAGAAGAGAACAGAGACAGAGTAAAGCTTCATGGATCTATTTAATGTGTAATCATGCACCCAGGAATAGAGCTGCTAAATTGCTAAACTTTCAATTTGAGCAATAGTGAAATTTAGCAAGAGCAGAGAAAGAACAAAAGAAAAAATAACTCAGACTTTATTCACTGTGCTAATAAGTAGGAATAGAAGGACCCACCTGGGTACTGTGAAGTTGGAAAGACTTGTGCTCTTCCAAAATCCATTCATAAACTGGAATTGAATGAGTGTGGAGAAGCTGCCTGCTCCTTAGGTAACCTTAAAGTGAAAGGCTACATTTTGATAGCCAAATTAGTAAGATAATCAGAGGGCAGTAAAAGTTCATATTTCCTAATCAATTTCTATGTGAGACGCTGTGTGCAAGGTACTTTCTATCTTCAACAACTCTGTGAAGGAAGTAATATCTACTCCGTATTACAGAAGAATAAAATTAAATTCAGAGAATTAGGTAATTTGCCCAAAATCACAAAACTATCAGTCATGGACTCAGGATTCTTCTTCAGGTATGAATCTCCCAAAAGAGTTACATAATAGTAAAATGCTAGTTATATTTCCTACCATAACTAAGTTTCTTTAATTCTGCAATTAGTGGCCAAAAGTTTTAGTTGCTAATTTAAGGTGAAGAGAAAAAAAAAAAAAGAAAGAAAGAAAAATGAGCTTCTGGGGTCATTAAATTATTATTTATGCATTTGCTCTGCTCTTTCTCTACATGATGGCTTACTATGTAGAATAAGACAAAAAGATCTCTGTATAAGCTATTATCAGATCACCTACAAATTTGACCTGGCAATCTTCACGAGGCAATCCTGAACTATTCGGGTATACCTGTGCAGGTGTCTCTGTGCTTTAGGCTCAGTATCTGAAGTGCTGTGATTACTTACTAGTTCTGATATCACTTACTGCCCCGGGGAGTGTGGTGTGTAGTTTACAAAGATAGCCACCTATAGATATTCCAATGTTTATGGTCACAAACTCATGTCAATTTCAAGCCTACTTCTCCCCTTTCATCTACGCTGACTGTTAGATTTGCTTTGCCCAACAGACTGTGACAGAAGTGATTCACTCTGTCTCAGTTTTGGACCTAGCTTGGGAGGTTCCTGATCTTTCATTTTTGTTAGGGCCTTGAGCCACTATGTAAAAAATTTCAGCCACTCCACTGGACACATGACATATAAATAAGAGTCTACACAATAGCCAGGACCAACCAACCACCAATGCATGAACAAAGCCATCTTGCATCACCAAGCCTCAGAAGGGTGCAGTCACATAAGGATCTCAGTTGACACCATGTGGAGAAGAAAAGTGAATCATCCAAGCCCAGCCAACTCATAGAAGTGTATAAAATAATAAATAGTTATTGTTTTAAGCCAGTAAGCTGTAGTTTATTACATAAACTAATACATACATAATAATAGGTAACTGATACAGCTGGATCCACATGGCTATTGTTCTAGAACCTGCAACAAAGCAAAATTTCACCTGTCTTCTAATGACCATCTTAGAGGAAATACATTATAAGGCACTGCAGGAAATATCAGCTGCCAAATGAAGGTGGGTGGGAGGAAAGAAACTACCCTGATGCCAGCTGTCTCTAGCTCCTTAGTCAGCACTGAGTAAGACTCGCTCATCTAGCTTGTTAAGCAGAGGTGTTGTTGGCCTTCTGGATCAATCCATCATCTGGCTGTCTTCTGTGAACATTTTCTTCAATCCGCTGGATGAAAAACAAAATACAATTTCAAAACTATTTGAAAATAAATTTATAAATTATAAATTTATTTGCTAAGATAGGCTTGAAGTTTGACTCCATAGAACCCAGTTACTGAGCTACCCTTGCTATCTTGAGGTCTAAACAGAAGTTCTGCATCCCCACAAGGAGTACAAAGAATTTCTGCTCCTTCTTATCTATCTTCTCTTAGAAGGCAGACTATCACAACCTCCTTGAGAAGAAGGAAGTGTTTTTCCCAAGTTCCCAGGATACATTACAAGTATAAAATACCCTCAACCAGCTTTTCCATTCATAAGAAATGTTAGCCCTTAGGCCTACTTGGTATTGGTTGCATACAGGAGTGGAGATTTCAGTTTTCAGTGCCACCCCATTTGGACAACCCTTTATAAATTTTTTTCTCCTTAGTATGGACTTAAGAAAGCTTCCTTTTGAACAACATCAGTGGGTATATGATGTTGAAACCAGTGAAAACTTTGTTCTATTTCTGTTTTATGAATGCATAAAGTTGTGAAAAAAATCCTCATTACACAGGAAAGCAACATCCACAAAAGGAATGAGACATACAGAAAATAATGAAACTCATTTTATAGAGATAAATTAACCAATTTAATTTGGAAGAGGCAAGAGAAAGGAAGACTTTATTATAAGAGAATTAGATCTAAGGTTTAGTAATCACAGGAAGAAAGAACATCTGCCTGTGTCTTCATGATGGTGGATTGCTTTGGAAGTGGCACAGAAAAGAGAGAGAGCTGTGAGTAGACAGGAAATTCCTTCAATAGAAAATCCAAGAAGAGTCAGAAAGCAATGCCTTTCAAACACGGGACAAGGAAGTCAAAGCACAGGGGGAAAGGGAACTGCCAGAGTCTTTGAGACCAAATCAAAAAGGGGAAATCAGAGTGACAAAAGCCACTCTGTGGGTCTGAGAATGTGTTCCCGGTACAATTCTTAGAAGAATTAAGAATTACTGAAACAGAAATACTATCTACATAAAAGATTTTAAATTACCTTTTGTTACTTTTGTTAAGCCTTTGAGGCTTATTGAAATAGTTTTAATAAAGATTTTTTTTTTTAATTAAAAAGAAGATGAATGCTTTTGTCCAGGCTGAGCCTCCACCTCATTATGTCCCAGGGTTTGGAGCTATTTGATCTTGACTCTACCCCACCAGGCTGGACCTTTATCCAAGAGGGGACATCCCAGAAGGGAAATTTCTGTGCTTAGTCTAATATAGTCATGGTACAGAATGTGGTGAACACAATCTTTGCATTTGACCTTCAAGGAATCCCTTGGCTGCCACAGCTCTAGCAAAATTCCCTTAGTTAGAAAAGGGCAGCTTCTCCTTCATACTTCTCCCCCACCCCCGCTGCTCCTCGCTTCTTAACCTCCAACCTGCTTCTATATCTCAGTGCATTTTTGGGTCTCAGTTCGCACATACTCCAGGCAAACTTTAACTTAATTATTTGTGTTGTATCACAGACCCACAAAAATACCCATAATTATTTTCTAGAGAAAGCACATACCCCTTCTGCAACCCCATTTTTTTTTTTTTTTTTTTTTTTTTTTTTTTTTTTTTTTGGCCAGAGCCGGGTTTGAACCTACCACCTCTGGTATATGAGGCCAGCACTCCGATCCTTTGAGCCACAAGCACTGCCCCCCATTTTCATTTTTAAAAAGCCAACATTTTAGCAACTCTACAGTGAAATCACTTCTTTATTTAGAGGAAGATAGTCTGCTGTTTGTAGCCAGATTCTTTCACTTACCCAGGCTACAATATCTAACATTTATGGAATATTTGCTCTCTGCCCCTGACACTATACTAAACATCTGCTCAACAGCCCTTTGAGGGAGGCCAGATGAAGCTGAGATGATCTAACTTACCTGGCCAGTGCTCTAATGAGTGGCAAAGCTGGAAGTTCGATCTTTTATTCCCTGACTCTGAAGATGATTTCCTCCTGGATGTGTGGAAGTAGAGGCTACAGTTAACCAGACCAAGTCTCCTCAATCAGCTGCCGGAGTAGTTTCTACAAAAATACACCCTCATAAACTGGCTTGGACTTCTTGCCAATAACTTACTCTTTGGTACCAATGTAGCCCAATCAATCAAAAACTTGGTATGTTTTAACTTGTACTATTGACTGACTTAGAGCAACTTTAAACCCAGTTCTTTGGTATAATAGGATTAAATAAGATATTTCTTCATTCTTTTGGGGGTAAGGAAGATATTTAAGTTCCTCTTACATCTTTTTCTCTCCATTTCACATACTAAAATAAACCAGGCCAAACGGTAGGTTATCTATCACCTATGAGGTTTAACAATAAGAGCCAAAACAATTTCAGTGGGAGTCAAGAGAACTTCCACACCTTTATTTCATTAAAAATGGTATTTGGAGGCAAATTACAGGCAAACTTCAGTTTCTTTTGTAGGTTTGAAAATTGTATACAAATGTGTTTTCTGTAGACTCTAACATACACTGCACTTTGTTTAGGGAAAAAAAATCTGAGGATGAAAATGTATATTGTAAAGAAGGGCTATTAAGAATTTTAGATAACTCCTTGAAAATGATGGCTTATGTCATCAGTGAAGTGCCCTTATGTTATGAGGATATAATCTGTGCTTTATTGCATTAGAAAGTTAGTAGCCACTATTCAAAGGTATGCAAATGTTTATCCTCTTAATTTATAGGAGTTTGGGGGGATGTGGAGGTTGGCGGGTAGAAAAATTAATTAGAGCATTCACTTTTGTTAACAGTATTTCTCTTATGTTTCTGTCATACAGTGGATGATATACACAATGGTAAAACAAAAGTAAATTGTTTAAAATACATAGTGAAAAGGCGCACTTTTTCTTCCCATTTAACATTTTTCTGTATATGTAGATTTCGGACATCAAAACTTGAGCTCTTGGAAAACAAAAAAGAGTTCTCTAAGTTTAAAGAAAGATCCTGTGACTTCACAATTTGCACAATATTTCTTTTGCTGTACTTTGTATCTTGTTTACAATAAAGAATTTCCTTTGGTATAAAAAAAATGGTATTTGTGCTGGATATCCTTCCTTTATCTTTCTAGTTTGTTCCCTATACTTCTCAGCCGGGCTGTCTGTCCCAGGAGGCTGGCGTGTTTGGAGTATATCGCCTTAACCTCTTGCCATTGGCTCTGGTTAGATTTAGCCAGGGGGAAGCAGTGTCAGATGATCAGAGCAGAAAGAAAGTCAGGGTGCTATTTCCAGCATTCACCGGTCAGACAGCCCTCTCTTACAGCTCTCTCTCCCCCTGCCCCAATTCCAATCTCTCCTTCCACTTGTCCTTTCAGACCTAGTAGTGTTAACAAAAACACATATTAGCACAGAGTTACACACCACCCTCTTCATTCTTCCTAAGTCCTGCCCACACTCTTATAAATACTATTTTCATCACATTCTTTTTAGATGGCCCAATCTTAATGTGCCATCTGTTTCCTGTCAAAATCTTGACTGATACAGTATTGAAAGTGTTGGCAAGAACCTTCAAGCCTCACCAAAACTTTACTATTCTACAAAATCCCTACTTAAGATGTAATCTCAAAAATTACGAAAGGTACCCTTTTTCCAAAGACCAAGCTTTCATTTATTGAGGACTAATTACTCATTGGCTCTGAGTCACATGAAAAGAGAAGTAAGTAAAGAAAAATGGTGCCAATAGGATATAGCAGTAACCCACGAGATCTGTTTATTTTTATAGGTATCAAGGTTAAGGTATCCTGACCTGCAATGTTGTTTGAGACTCCAGAATGTTAGGCAGTACCAAGGATCCTCCCTGTTCTTTCTAATCCCTTTGTCTTCCTGATTCAGAGTAACATAAACGTCCATCTGCCTCCAGAAATCTGGAACCCAGTCCTTGCTCTGTCACCTAATAACTATGACCTTGGCCACAATTTACCGGGTGTCCCAAAAGTTATGCATAAAGTTATCTTACATGGGGAGAATGAGAAATCACAGCTCTAAATGTACATTTATTTACAAAATATTTATTACAAAATATTTACAAAATATTCTCTATGTGTTTGCCACCTCTTTGTTAAATTTTATAATGAATGATTCCTGTTAGGAACAGAATTTATGTCCTCCCAAAATTCACATGCTGAAGCCTTAACCCACAATGAGATGGTAAGCAGGGACAGAGCCATTAAAGGGAAATCCTGGAGTGGAACCCTCACGATGGGATTCTTACCCTTATAAAAAGAAACACTAGAGAGCTTGCATTTAAGAACACAGGGAGAAGGCTGCTGTCTGCAAGCCAGACAAAGAGCACTTACCAGAAACCTCAACCTCTACCAGACCTTGATCTTGGACTTTCTGGCTTCCAGAACAGTGAGAAAATAAATTTCTGTTATCTAAACCACATAGTTTGCATTTTATATTATGGCAGCCTGAGCAAACCAAGGCAATTCCTATTCCTTTAAAATTGAGGTGATAATATTAGATCACCCACATTGAAATTCCCTTCTCCCATTTGCTAGTTACAGAAACTTCAGTTTCCTTATCTATTAAACTAGAATAATAATAGTACATATGTTTAGGTTTACTGACAGGATTAAATGAAACAAATCCAAGTACAGTTTTTATCCCAATGTCCAGCATTTATTTAACATCAATTAATATTAATCATCCTTATCACTGGTATAGAAACCCAGAATGAATTAACTCTACCAGGAGCAGATAGAGCAGAATCAGCAAAAAGCTTCCCGCAAGAGGTAAAAAACAAAGGAAGGAGGATTATATCCTATAGTCAGTCTTTTGTTGCATCCCAAAATATTTAGCCCAATGCTAGTCATATAACACTAAGTGCTTATTGCTTGCTGTTTGATGTATCACTATCTGAAATGATAGTCCAATTATAAGTGCATGAATTTAATAATTTGGAAGTTACATCATGAGAAAACAAAGAATAAATATGTAAAGTGAACTGACTAGCAAGGAAGGAATTCAGCAGGCACTCCACAGGTGCACTGATTATCCCTTTGGACAAGAGGTGGGAGTAGTAAGCATGTGGGGAGACAGAATGCACTTGGTCTTTTTGTGTGTGTGTGTGTTATTTATTTCAAAATATCATGAGGTACAACGTTTTTGGATACATGATTTGCTTTTGTAATACTTGAGTTACAACCTGTAAGTGTGACCATCACCCAAATTCTTTGCCTAGGCCAATATCCTGAAGAGTTTTTCCTACACTTACTTCTAGAATTCTTATGTTTCACACCTTGCATTTAAGTCTTTTATCCATATTGAATTAATTTTTGTGAGTTATGAGAGGTTCTGGTTCCAAATGAAGCACAGAATTATTTTTTCTAGGTCTGTGAAATATGACACTGATATTTGATGAGGATGGCATTGAATCTATAAATCACTTTGGGTTACATGAACATTTTAACAATGTTGATTCTACTGATTCTTGAGCATGATACTTATTTTGATTTGTTTGTGTCCTCTTCAATTTCTTTCCTATTATTTAGTAGTTCTTTTTCTGGAGATCTTTCATTTCCTAGGTTAAGTATATTCCTAGATATTTTATTTTCTTGGTAGCTATTGTGAATGGGATTAGTCTTTGATTTGACTCTCAGCTTGACTGTTATTGGTATAGGGAAATGCCAGTGACTTATGTGCATTGGTTTTGTAATCTGAAACTTTGCTGAATTTATTTGACAATTACAGGAGTCTTAGTGAGGTCTTTGAAGTTTTTGAAATAAAAGATAATATCATCAGGGAAAAGTGATCATTTAACCTCTTTCCTGATTTGGATATGCATTACTTCTTTCTCTTGCCTGATTGCTCTGGATAGGACTTCAAGCACTATGTTGAAATGAAGTAATGTCAGTGAACATCCTGGTGCTATTCCGTTTCTTAGTGGAAATGTTTTCAACTTTTCCACCTTTGGTATGATGTTGGCTATGGGTTTGTCACATATAGCTTTTATATTTTATATACTGATTACAGTGGTGCTATTTATTTTCTTTGCTTAGCTCTAGTAAACTTTTCTGCATGAATCTGAGAGTTTCTGTGTTAAGCATATATACACTTAGGATTGTTATGTCTCCCTGTTGAATCACTCCCTTTACCGTTATATACTGGCCTTCTTTGTATTTCTTTACCTTTGTTGGTTTAAAGTCAATATTATCTGATAAAAGGTTAGCTATACCTGCTCTCTTTTGATTACCACTTGCTTTGAATATTTTTTCCATCCTTTCACATTGAGTCTGTGTGCATCCTTTTAGTTTAGATGAATTTCCTAGAGAAAGCAGATATATGGATTTTGTTTGTTCATTCATTTTCTCAGATTATATCTTTGGAGAGGAGAATCATGATCATTAATATGAAGTGATGAAATTAATTACAATTATAAGTTAATTATAAGTTATAAGTACATGAATTTAATAATTTGGAAGTTACATCATGAGCAAATAAGCGACATGTGAAATGTTTATCTTGTTGGTATCATGTTGGTTAGTACCTTGTTGCTTTATTTTCCTTCTTGAGCTATTGTTTTATAAGAGTTGTGAGGGGTTTTTTGGGGGGGAGGAGAGGGTAGTGATTTCACACTTGGTGGGTATACACTTGTGCTGATTAGTATACAATGTAGTTCTCAGAATTTCCTGTAGGACAAGTCTGGTCATGGCAAGTTCCTTCAGTGTTTTTCTATAGAAAATACTTAATTTTTTCATTAATTCTGAAACTTAGTTTTGTAGAATATAAAATTCTAGGTTGGCAGTTGCTTGGTTTAAGAAAATTAAAGTCTGCTTGTGCCTGGGAATGGGGATCTGACCTCTGAGCTCACCTGGGCCTGAAGAATGGGGGGCTTTCTGTCTAGCCCTGAGTGGTGGAAGTCTGTATAAACGCCATCATTAGTTGTCAGCTTAAGAATGAGCATTTTCAACAGAGGGAGACAAGATGACGGACTGAAGCCAGCTTTCCACAGAGGCTCCCATCCAGAAGGATATTTAAGGGATGAAAATTCAGCAAGTAACCTGGTGGATTTGAGCTGCACCAAGAGAGAAGGTTGTAGAACTCACATCAACCCTGCTGAGGTGAGCTGTGACCACAAGGACGCAAACAAAAGTAAAACAGCTCACTCCTGGATATTCTGAAGCCACACCCCCTGTCTCCCTGGGCAACCAAGGGAGGCCATCCCTGAGTAAATGTTTCACTAGGGTCGAACAGAAACCAGCTGAAAACAAGACAGAACCACTTAACCCCACCATACCAGACAGGGCCCCAGTTTCTCAGGCAACAACATTGTACGGGCCCTTGACAAAGCCCCAGGGGAAAAATCA
>CAUYPK010131457.1:0-20603 GCA_963574355.1 Loris lydekkerianus | reverse complement strand
CCTCAGAATGGGAGAAGATATTTGCAGGTTATGTCTCTGACAAAGGTTTAACAACTAGAATCCACAGAGAACTCAAACGTATAAGTAAGAAAAGAACAAGTGATTCCATTGTAGGCTTGTCAAGGGATTTGAAGAGAAACTTCTCTGAAGAAGACAGGCATGGTGGCCTACAAACATATGAGCAAATGCTCATCATCTTTAATCATCAGAGAAATGCAAATAAACTACTTTGAGATATCATCTAACTCCAGTAAGACTAGCCTATATCACAAAATCCCAAGATCACAGATGTTGGCGTGGATGTGGAGAAAAGGGAACACTTCTACACTACTGGCAGGAATGCAAATTAATATATTCCTTTTGGAAAGATGTATGGAGAACACTTAGAGATCTAAAAATAGATCTTCCATTCAATCCTATAATTCCTCTACTAGGCATATACCCAGAAGACCAAAAATCACATCACAACAAAGGTATTTGTACCAGAATGTTTATTGCAGCCCAATTTATAATTGCTAAGTCATGGAAAAAGCCCAAGTGTTCATTGTCCATGAATGGATAATAAATTGTGGTATATGTACACCATGGAATATCATGCAGCCTTAAAGAAAGATGGAGACTTTACCTCTTTCATGTTTACATGGATGGAGCTGGAACATATTTTTCTTAGTAAAGTATCCCAAGAATAGAAGAAAAAGTATCCAATGTACTCAGCCCTACTATGAAACTAATTTATGGCTTTCACATGAAAGCTATAACCCAGTTACAACCTAAGAATAGTGGGAAGGGTGAAAGGGAGGGGAGAAAGGGGGAAAGTGGGCAGAGGGAGGGTGATTGGTGGGATTACACCTGCGGTGCATTTTACAAGGATATATGTGAAACTTAGTAAATGTGTAATGTAAATATCTTAGCACAATAACTAAGAAAATGCCAGGAAGGCTATGTTAACCAGTATGATGATAATGTGTCAAACATTCTATGAAACTAGTGTATGGTGCCCCATGATCACATTAATGTACACAGCTATGATTTAATTAAAAAAAAAGGTAATAGGTGTGTTAATTAGGTTGATCTAATTATCGCATATTACATTTATAAATCATAATATCACTTTGTATGCCATATATTTATTTAATTACAAATTCTTAATTTATAATAAAATTATTTTTATTTATTTATTTTTTGTTGTTATTACATTTATTTTTTATTTTATTTAATTAATTAATTTATTTATTTATTAAATCATAGCTGTGTACATTAATGCGATCATGGGACACCATACACTGGTTTTACAGACCGTTTGACACATTTTCATCACACTGGTTAACATAGCCTTCCTGGCATTTCCTTTTTTTTCTTTTTTTATTTTTTTTATTATAGATTAAAAATATGCACCATAGATGTGGCCCAATCCATCACCCTCCCTCTACCCAAACCTCCCCCCTCCACCCAAATCTCCCCCCTGGCATTTTCTTGTTAGTGTATTAAGACATTTACATTGTACATTTACTAAGTTTCACATATACCCTTGTAAGATGCATAGCAGGTGTAATCCCACCAATCACCATCCCTCAGCCCACCCCAGTGACTTTTGAAGATGCCTTTTAGAAGGGGGGGGGGAGCAACAGGAAAGTATATGTGTAGCAAGTGGCTGTTGCAGGTGGGGAGGGTGGAAACATATTGATTTGTAAATTAACCTGAGAGATAGGTATTGTGCTTCAAATGACCTTGGAGCCAGATCTATTAGAATGTGATAAGGAGACCAGAAGCCTTTTCTTATTCTAAATCAGTTTATTCAGGTGTAACAGAGGAGAGACCAGTGCTTTCTGATCAAAAATGGCCTATAGCTCAAGCAGCTAAGGTGCTAGCCACACCAGAGCTGGTGGGTTTGAATCCTGTCCAGGCCTGCCAAACAATGACAATTACAACCAAAAAATTTCCAGGCATTGTGGTGGGTGCCTATAGTCCCAGTTATTTGGGAGGATGAGGCAAGAGAATGGCTTAAGCTCAGGAGTTGGAGGTTGCTGTGAACTGTTACCCCAAGGCACTCTACTCAGGGCTACTAATAGCTTGAGGCTCTGTCTCAAAAAAAAAAAAAAAAAGCCTTTAATTCAAAATATTCTTATACTAAGGAATCATATTTGGGGTGAAATTTCCTTAGCTCCTTCAATTTCAATCCTGCTGAGCTTGAGCTTAGTTTATTTTTCTTTTTCTAGTTTCTTGTGGTAAAAATTTAGTATATTTATTTGACATGTGTCTTGTTTTTTACATGTGGGTATTTCTTGGTATAAATTACCCTCTGAGTTCTTTTTCTTCATCTCATAAGTTTTGGTATGTTATGTTTTCATTTTTCAGTTGTCTCAAGATATTTCCTACCTTCTCTTTTGATTAGTTCTTTGACCACTGGTTGCTCAAAGTTTGTTGCTTAATATTCATATATTTGTAAATATTCTAGTTTTCCTTTTGCTATTGATTTTAGTTTTATTCCCTTGTAATCAGAAAAGGGATTTCAGTCTTTTTAAATTTGTGGCTTCAGTCTTTTTAAATTTATAAAGACTTATTTTGTTACCTAAGACATGATTTATCACGGAGAATGTTCTGTTCTATACATTTGAGAAAAACGTATATTTTGTTGCTTTTGGGTGGAATATTCTGTCTTTTAGTTTTATTTGGTTGTACTTTATTTTAAACATTTAAAAAGCAGTAATATTTCTGTGTGTTTGGGAAAAGAAGAAAACTGGAATTATTACTAAACAATAGTAATGTTTCCCATATCTTTGACCTTTATAGAAGCACATTTGTTTCCACATGGCTTGCCAGAGTTGTGCTAGGTTTATTCATGCCATGGTGTGTTTCTTCTGTTCTAGAAATTCTGAGCCACTACTTTTTGAATTTTCCCTTTGTTTAGTTCTCACTTTCTTTCTGTTTTTTTTTTTTTTTAAAATCTGGCTTTTTCTTCCTCTTTTCCTTGCCATATTTCAATTTAACTTATTTTGACACTTAAAACTTTTTTTTTTTTTTTTTTTGAGACAGAGCCTCAAGCTGTCGCCCTGGATAGAGTGCTGTGAAATCACAGCTCACAGCAACCTCCAGCTCCTGGGTTCAAGTGATTCTCCTGCCTCCGCCTCCCAAGTAGCTGGGACTACAGGCACCCACCATAACACCCAGCTGTTTTTTGGTTGCAGCCAAAACAACAGCCATTTTGGTTGTTGTTTGGTGGGCCCAGGCTGGATTCGAACTGACCCCCCTTAATTTGTTTTATGTCTCTGATCCTCTCTTCTGTGTTTTTCACCTCCTAGTTATTCTTTAAATTATTCCAGATAATTTCTTCTGATTTATTGTTCAGTTTAGGAATTCTCCTTTACCTGTGTTTAGTCTGATATAAAAAATTTAGTATCACTGAATATATTTTTCATTCATAGGAGTTCTTTTTGAGTTAAAAGATTTATGAAGTTTTTAATTCCTTGAAGATACTTTAAGATTTTCTTTTTTAATTTTTTAAATCTAGTATATGTGGTTTTTTTTACAGCCTCTATCTGATGGACCTTGTATCAGCAGTCTTTATGTGTTTGCTTTAGTTATTTCTCTTGCTTTTCATTTATGGACTATTCAAAAATGCATCTTTTCATTTTAAACCAGGTAATGGTCACTGTGTTAGGGTGAAAGAAAAGCAAACCTGACTCCATTTTACTGTAACTCTTGCTCCTGAGAATCAGTGGGGAGGCAGAACAAGCCCAATTCCATTTTTGTTGTTACTCCCTACTTGTTACAGTTTTTTGCCTTGAAAACTGGCTCCAGTTCCACTTGCCTTTCTGCCCATTGCTTGGTATTTTGAGCACACTTGGATAGGACTGTTAGTAGTTAAAATTATTAGTGTTATGTAGAAAAACTTTACTAACTGCCTTTATTGTGTAAAAGCCCATTAACTTCCCTCATGATTGCAGCCCTCATGATGATATCCCAACCCCCTATACTTCCCCCCCTTCATAGTTCCCCTCAGACCACACCTGCCATTTTAAGGGAAGAATTGTGATAACAACTAATTTCATTTCTGTAATAACTCTTGCTTAACTTTTTTGCACACCCTTTGGTCTTACTCTCAAAAAACCAGAACCACAAACAACTCGGAGCTGCTCTTGTAGCAGGAAAATGGTGCAGACAAGACTCCAGGAACCAGTTGAAGGAGGAAGCAACTTTATTCACGACTGGGAGACTCAGTGAACTAGTGTCCTAAAAACCGAGCCCCCCTACCCCGACTCAATTTCTTGCCTTTCTTTTATACATTTTTAGGGCTTGGGTGTACATGAAAGTTGTGAAAGACATGAGAGATGTGAGAGATGAGAAAGTCTTGTGATTCAGGGAAAGGTCAGGTTGGCCCACACTCTTGGTACCGGGCTACCTGTCCTCAAAGATGACAGAAGGTTAGGGAAGTTACAAGGTTACTGCATAGGTCCAGCATGTACCATGGGAAGAGCATATAGACAACAGAGACATTTGCTGCAGTAGAGTTAGTAATTAGTGTTACAGACTGTCTGGCTAATGCTTGTACAGAGTGACTGGGACAGAATTTAACTCTGCTTTTACTCTCTTGCCTCCTTCCTCACTTTTTTTTTTCCTTTTTTTAAATTGTTAAATCATAGCTGTGTACATTAGTGCAATCAAGGGGTACAATGTGCTGGTTTCATATACAATCTGAAATATTCTCATCAAACCATTCAATGTAGCCTTCATGGCATTTTCTTAATTATTGTATGTAGACATTTGTATTCTGCATTTAGTAAGTTTCCCCTGTACCCATTCTAAGATGTACTATAGGTGTGGCCCCACCCTGTACCCTCCCTTCACCTTAACCTCCCCCCTCCCTTCCCCTTCCTTGGCCCTTTCCCTATATTCTTGTGCTATAGTTGGGTCTCAAAACAGCTTATTATGATGTCTCATCACCATATTCACCAACCTGTGTCACACTTCGTTGGTGATTCATGTAATACACTCCACCTGAGACCCTTTGAGACACAGCCGAACTCACTAAGTTTCTTACCACCTGGAGTAATACTGGCAATAAGCATGGGAAGAGAAGGCAAGTACCCAATAACAGCAAGACACCTATTATAAGGGTACTAAAACTTCTGAAAGCAGAGAACCATCCTCCAAAGATGGATTTTGGGTCAAATCCATGCCACACGAGTCCTGGCACATGAGCTAGTTTGGAAACTTCGTTAGCTATATTTTCTACCACTTGACCTTGATCATCTATTTTCAGACAACAGTTGGTTAGATTGAACTTTCCTCATACTCCTCCTTTTGCAGCAAGTAAATAATCTAAAGCCAATCTGTTCTGGTACACAGCATTTCTTATTTGGGTTCGCTGGTGGGCAAGGAGGGTCAAACCTTTGCTAGTTCATATAATATGACTTAGCATATAGACGGGGTACAGTTACCCCATGACCCATCTTCTGCCCATGTAGCTAGCCCATAATATTGTATTATTCTCTCCAGGGGCCACTCATCATCTTTCCACTTCCCTATTTGTAAGTCTTGATGCTGCCACTGGACTTTTTCCTAAAGAGTGGCTACTGAAAGTTCAAATAATTTTCCTGTCTTGATGGGCAGTAGAAAGAAAGAGGGCTTTATAAAGCTAATGATACAACTGCCAGTTCCAGTGATCAGGTAACCGGGCGTAGCCTTTATCCCCACAATTCCAATACATTCCTTGAGGAGCACTTCAGTTTTGTGAGAATCCTGGATGCCACCAGGCATCTCTGAGTTTGGGGAACCAGTCTGGGGGATTTAGCTCTGTCTGATTCAATCCCCACCAGAAAGTTATTCCAGTAGTAGCATTGTACAGTCTCTGACTTAGGCAATGTAGCTGCCCTACTGGCATAGTGAGATTTTCCCCTTCATTTCTTGCTAGTCAATATTGTCTGATAATTGGGGCCTTCAGGTTCCACACATTGTCCTTCAGGTTTCTCTGGTGTGGAGCAATGTCTGGGTTAGGCTCAGTGGGAGTAAGTTCTTCTACTTCCCATGGCCACAGATCTCCCGTCAGTTCCTCCACATATAAAGCAAGAAGTTACATTTAAGGACTGTGCAACATTTTCAGCCAACTGGAAGAATAATTGTTTTGTACTCTTTGGCAGTGGGGTGGCACAGGTTGCTCCATTTCACCATAGAAGGTATGGTAAACAGCCACCCAACTGGCCTGACAGGAGGCAACCTGCCTGCTGACCCTTAACTGACATAGTGGGTCCAAGCCAGTGCCATCTATTCTCAAAGACATGACTTGTCCTTTTGCCACTTAAGGTTGGAGGGATTTCTTATAGTTAGAATCAAGGGTTGCAAGTTTTAGTAGTGCAATCAGCTGGTGCTTCCTCCTTTTCTAGCATGAACTCTTTTTGGCTATCATTTTCGTATCCCAGGTATCTTCTATTACACATGACCAGTATGCACATTCAGCACATGGGTAGTGTATAGAGCACAGATACTGCTGTTTTTTCCTATATGACCTTTCCCAGTCAAGCAACCCACACTACATTCCATGTTTGCTATGTACAAGTTTTAGAGCTCGACATATGTCAAATTTTAGGGATACCTGGGTTGGATTTCCATGGTCTCGAGTTTTCGGTACTAGAAGTCCACTCTTAGCTCTCCAACCTACTGATTCTGTTCTGATAGTAAACTCATAGTTATTGGGTGGCTCTGAGGGATTTTAACAAACACGGGGCTGCCATTCCCAGGGTCACACACCTTAAATTGAATAGTATTATATAAGCAAGTTCCTTGCTGAGTCCCTTTACATTCATAGTATCTATAAAATAATAGAACAGTTGTCACCTTCTGGCCTGTCTTGGTTACCTTATGGATACATTGATTACAATTTTCTATATCACAAACTAAAGTCCACTTAGCTTACGTGAATTCAATAAAGAACAGTCCCAAGATGATGTAGATCCTCATGCTTCGGCTGTGCATGGACCAGTCAGCTCCCAGGATGTGACTGGAGCAGGGCTTGCCACTTTCTGCAACACCAGCTTAAGTGGTTTGTAAAGGTCCGAGGTGGCCTTCCAGGGTAAGGGAGTTATCAAGGTGGGGAGTCCAAACTGTGGGAATGCCGGGTCGACTGCTGCTGTCACATCCTACTCGGTACAGCTCCTCTTAGGTGGGGGTGGCCCCTCCCCTGGCTCCATGGCAGGTTTCACTCTGCTGTAATGGATGCAGACAGAAATTTCTGCTACCTTACAGGTGTGGTCAGGACAATGTTTACACCTTGCCTTCGGGGGAGACACATTCCAATTCTTAACCCACACCATAACTCCTGGTGAAAAAGGGTGCATAGGGAAGAACAAACTAATTGGACATCTCCCATTTACCCATCCTGACACTGCTTCTGCTACCTTTCCTAGGGCTTGCAATTGCTTCCTCAACTCCACCTTTCCCAATCCTGGGGGGATCCTGGCAAGCTTTGTAGTAAGCTTCCTCAACTCCACCTTTCCCAATCCCGGGGGGATCCTGGCAATCTTTGTAGTAAGGGGGGTGGCCTATGATATCAGATCTCATATGGCGAGAATCTCATCCTCTAAGTGGGGGTATACCAAATCTTAAATAACATCAAGGGCAGGGTGCTTACCAACTGTAAGTTTGTCTCCTGGTACACTTTCCCTAAACTTGTTTTGATAGTTCAATTCATGTGTTCCACCTTTCCCAAGTTTTGTGGGCAGCAGGCTGTGTGGAGTTTCCAGGTGATGGCCAAGGATTTTTGCTGTCTTCTGGACTAATTTGGAGATGAATGCCAGCCCACTGTCTGATCCAATCCATAGCGGGAGCCCAAAACGTGGTATGATGTCTCTCAGGAGTGCCCAGGTGACTTATTTTGCCTTCTTGGTGAGGGTAGAATATGCTTCTACCCATCTGGAATAGGTGCAAACCATCACCGGCAAATACTTGTTCCCTTTATATCTGGGCATTTCAGTAAAGTCTACCTGGAAGTCTTCGAAGGGCGTTGCTCCATATGACTGGATTCCTGGGGGTACCATTGGTCTTTGGTGCATGTTGAACTAGCTGCAGGTGACACACCATTGACTGATGGTTTTGGCCAGGGTTGCCAAGTGGGAGATGTACCAGACCTGCAACTTGACCAAAGACTCCTGTTCCGGATGAGTGCTGTCATGCATGGCTGCTACCACAATGACTCCTAGATGCTGAGGGACTGCTACTTGTCCATCTGGCATCTTTATCCATCCTCTGTCCATTTTCTGTCTCCCCTTTGCTGCCGACCATTTGTTCTCTTCCTGGGAGAAGATAGGGATGAGCTCCAGAACCCACAGAATGAGGGAAGCCACTTGCAACACATGGTATGGCTGGGAGGCAATCATTTTTGCCTCAGTATCAGCTCTTGTGTTCCCCTTAGTTATGGTGGAAGCATCTTGTTGATTTCCATGACAGGGCATCAATGCCACTTTCCTGGGTTTCCATACTGCCTCTAGCAACTGAAGTATCTCCTGCTGATACTTAATGTCCTTTCCCCCAGAATTTAATGGTCCCTTCTCCTTGTACAATGCCCTGTGCACTTAGAAAGTCAGAAAAGCATACTTGGAGTCTGTGTAGATATTCATACTTTCCCCTTGACTTAGTTCTAAAGCTCAAGCCAAGGCAATTAACTCAACCTTCTGAGCTGATGTTCCTTGGAGTAGGGGTAGCCTCTACAGTCTCTGTTAAGGTAACCACTGCATACCCAGCCTGCTGCTCACCTTGCACCATCACGTAACTGATTCTGTCTACATACAAGTCCCAGTCTGCATCAGTCCAAGGCTGGTCACACAAGTCAGGTCTGCTAGAATACACATTATCTGTAACTTCCATACAGTAGTGCTCAGTCTCTCTCCCACTGACTGGAAGAAGTGTGGCTGGGTTCAGTGTGTTACATACTTCTACTGTTATATGTGGATTGCCACACATTAAGCTTTGGTACTTAGTTAATCTTGCACTAGAGAGCCATAAATACCCCTTTCTGTTCATTAAAGTGACCACAGAATCAGGTACTTTCACTCTGAGATCCTGCCCTAGAGTCAGCTTATCAGCTTCTTGCACAAGGAGAGCAGTAGTGGCTAGAGCCTATAAGCATGGTGGCCATCCTTTTGCCGCTCCATCCAACTGCTTAGAGAGGTAAGCTACAGGCCTTGGCCAGGACCCAACCAGCTGGGTTAACACACCCACAGCCATCTTTTCTCTCTCTGAGACATATAGAGTGAAGGGCTTGACCAAGACTGGTAGCTCCAATGCAGGTGTAGTCATCAGTTTCATCTTTAGCTGGGAGAAGGTACGTTCTTGTTCTTCTCCCCTTTCTAAGGGCTCTCCTTCCTCTCTTTTAGTTGCCTCATACAAGGGTTTTTCCAAGTTGGCAAAGTTGGGAATCCAAAGGTGGCAAAAGCCTACCACACCTAAAAATTCCTGAAGTTGCTTTCAGCTCGTGGAGGTGATTAATGACCTGCCTCCCTTCCATGCCTAGATTCCTCTCCCTCTGATGAATAGTAAATCCTAGATAATGTACTTGCTGCTGGCAGATCTGAGTCTTCCCCTTAGACACTTTATAGTCACATACCTCTAGATGTCATAAAAGACAGTCCATGCCTTGGGTGCAGCCCTCCAGGGTAGGGTACCCTAAGAAGAGGTCATCCACATACTGGAGCAGCACAGACCGTAATTCCTCAGCTGGCAATTTCTGGAGATCATGAGCCAGCACTTCTCCAAAAATTATGCATAAGTTTTTGAACTCCTGTGGCAAACTGGTCCATTTGTACTGGATTGCAGTTCCTGTGCCTGGTCTCTCCCACTGGAAGGCAAACAGCCTCTGGCTCTCTGGAGCCAACCTTATACTGAAAAAGGCATCTTTTAAGTCCAGGCAAATGAACCTCTTGAATTCTGCTGGCTGCAGACTCAACAGAGTATATGGATTAGGCACTGTAGGATGCAGTGTTACAGTTGCCTGATTAACAAGTCTCAAATCCTACACTTATCTATAGTCCTTTGTACCAGGCTTCTGAACAGGGAACAAGGGAGTGTTCCAGGGAAACTGGCAACATATGATTACGCCAAACTGCTCAAGTCTCTGAAGCTGTACCTGGATCCCTTCCAAGGCCTCCATGGGCACTAGGTCTTGTTTTTGCCTCACTGGCCTTGCCCCTGACTTTACCTCTACTATTACTGGTGGCTGGTTCACTGTGAGCCCTGGGGGGTTATCTTCTGCCCAGACCCCCAGCCACCACTGGACCAGCTTAGGCCTGGGTCCCTCCCCTGGCTCAGTCACAAACAGCCTCCACTCCTCTTCTTGAGGGGATAGCACCAGACCTGGTTTGTGCAGTTGTAGCTGCATAGTTCCTTGATCAGAAAAAGATATAGTGGTTCTTAACTTTCCTAGAAGGTCTCTACCCAGGAAAGGATAGTGGAGCATGTAGAGAAACTGATGAGTCACCTCATGGTTTCCTATGGAGCACTTTCATGGGAGGAAAAAGTCTTGGTCAGTAGTGGCCCCAGTTGCTCCTATGATATCAATTCTGTAGTCTGACAGAGGGGCTACTGGCGGGGTGACCACTGAGTGTTCAGCCCCAGTATCAATTAGAAAGTCAATGTCCTTGCCCCCAATCCTTACTCAGACCATGGACTCTCTGGAATGACCAAGTCTGGTCCCTTTCAGTCTAGCAAGTCTCTCTCACTAAGTTGTAGTAGAGGCTTCCTGCCTTTCCAGGTCTGTGGCCTCTCTCCCATGATTTTCAGCATTTCCTTGCCTCTGGGGACACTTTTTCTTCCAATGCCCTGTCTCTTGGCAAATTGCACACTGATCCTTCCACAAGGGGGGCCCTTTTACCCATGGTTCTCTACTTCCTCACACTCCTTGATCCTGTTCTCTTTGAAAGGAGCTTCACGCCCTTCAGAGCTGTGGCTATGAGATCAGCTCTCTGTTTCATGTGCCTATCTTCCTCTCTACAGCTCACTGCTTCCCAGTTCAGAAAGACCTTCTGGGGTATTTCAAGAAGCTGTGAGGTGTTCATACCTGGAAACCCCTTCTGTGTCTGCAGTTTTTGCCATATATCCTCGGTTCTTTGGCTAACTAGGGCCATACTAACCATCCTTTGGTTCCAGGGCTCTCAGGGGGTATACATTCAAAATGCTTCACATAACCTCTCATAGAATTGGCCTGGGCTCTCAGTCTTTTCTTGGAGGACCTCATTCACTCGGGCTAAGCTACTAGTTTACTGTGCTCCTTTCCTCAGTCCTTACAACAATGCCTTCTGGTATTGGGTTAGGCATGCCATGTCCTCTGCCACATTTGGGTCCCACTGGGTGTCTTCTCTAGGAAGCCAGACCTGAGCATACTCCTGAGGGTTTTGGAACCCATCTGGGGAGTTCCCTTCTAACCACTTAGAGGCAGCATGAATCACATGGCATCTCTTGTTTGTGTTAAAGAGGGTCATGAGCAGCTGATGGCAATCTGCCCATGTGGAGTTATGAAAAATGATCTGAAAAATGATCTGCATCAAATCGACCAAAGGCTGGGGCTTCTCCATGTAAGAAGGAGTGTGATGCCTTCAATTCATTAAGTCTGTGGTCGTGAATGACTGAAAGATCATTATTCTCTGTTTGACCATGTGCCCATCCTCATTCACTCTGGTGTGTTTAGTCTCTTGGAGGGGCATCTGGACACCCAGTTTAGGTCATAGTCCAGCTGCTAAGGGGGGAAGACCTCCTGGGACCTTTCCTTTCTTTGCATGAGGGGTGCCTGGGAATGGCTTAGTCTGTTTTTGAGGGAGAATTGGTTCCCGAGGTGCTGTAGTGCCTGCAGTCTCTCTGTACAGGGGGGTGGAACTTTGTCTAGGGGGTCCTCCCATATGGGGTCTGCCAGTATCTTTGGCACCACTACTCTAGGACAGGTGGAGAGCATTTTCTCTTCCTGTCCCTGTGCTACTAGCACTGTCGTGACCTGTCCTCTCAACCAAGGTGGTGGGTTCACTACTAGCTGTAACCAGGTATCAGTGTAGGGAAACTGGTCAGGGTGACCACCTCTTCCAGTGACTCTGTGCTATACCTTAGACACTAAGGACCTCTCTAAACTTCCCTCTGACTGCCATCCCACACCGAATGAGGGCCACTCCCACTCACAAAGACTTTTTAGCTTCCCTGGTGCCATAGTAAGCCAACAGTTACCTACAAATCCCTTCTTAAAGTTCTTCAACATGGTAGCTAGTGGGGTAGACTTCCCTTGTTCGTTTCCCACCTCCACCCAGGGTATCCCTCCTGAGATGCACACTCACACTGCACTCTTTCACACAGTGCCCGCCTGCCAGCGACCTAATGCACAAGGAGTTGATTGGACTCCTTCTTCCACTAAAACTGTAGTGGGCCCCAGGAGACTCAGTGGACTGGTGTCCTAAAAACCAAGCCCCAAGACTCAATCTTTGCCTTTTTTTTTTTTTTATATATATATTTTTAGGGCTTGGGTGTACGTGAAAGTCAGGAAGAACATGAGAAATGTGAGATGTGAAAGTCTTGTGATTCAGGGGAAGGTCAGGTTGGCCCACACCCTTGGTACCAGACTACCTGTCCTCAAAGGCGACAGAAGGTTAGGGAAGTTACAAGGTTACTACATAGGTCCAGCATGTACCATGGGAAGGGCATATAGATAATAGAGACATTTGCTGCAGTAGAGGTAGTAATTAGTGTTACATACTGTCTGGGCTAATGCTTGTACAGAGTGACTAGGACAGAATTTAGGTCTGCTTTTACTCTCTTACCTTACTCTCAGAAACCCCATGTTGGGACACTGAGGCAGTCAACAGCTGTTCAATAAAAGAACTCTTCTTTAAATTCAGCTTATCTGGTGGTATGGTCTTTGAGAGACTCCTGGGCATAACAATTTTATTTATAAGAATTGTTCATAGAAATAATCTGAGGCCTAAGGTAAAGGTCATTTCTTTTAGAGAGGATTTTGTTTTTATTCTTCCATAATTTTTGTAGTATTATTAGTAGTGAACACCTTACTTCAAGTGCAGTATTAGGTATTCTCTGGATCATCTAGAGATTCAAACTCTGACTCTAATTCCATGAAAGGCCATGTCTTTTTCAAATGGTGTCTCAGGTTGTTGTTGAGAGAGTCATTTGTTAGATTCTTATCCGGGTGTTAGTTTGGGCTTTGATTTTTAACTCATCACCATAAAAGACCACAGAAATCACATAATTGTGGAGTCTTTCCAACTGCAAGCCATATTAGCAGCTTAAAATTGGCTATGGTGGGAATATTTACATCACAGAAATCACCCAATGATATATATTGGGGATTTTTGCCCCCAGAGAGTACATTTAAAAAATTACCATCATACCACTGCTTGGTTTCCTAAGATTGTCCTGTGTCATGTGTTCTGTGTCTTCTCTCTCTTGCAGATGTGGAGCTAAGGCTGGAGAATGGAGGCCACCGCTGTGAGGGGAGAGTGGAGGTGAAGCACCAAGGAAAATGGGGCACAGTGGATAGCCTTAACTGGAAGTTGGAGGCCGCAGAGGTGGTGTGCAGACAGTTGGGATGTGGAAATGCTGTTAGGGCTCTCCAAGGACCTCATTTTGGATCTGGGATTGGACCCATTTGGCTTCAACATATTTTATGCAAAGGCAAGGAGCCAAATGTCAATCACTGTAGACGTTCTCCTTTTGACAACTATCTAAAATTTGGCTTTTCCCGTAGTTGGACTGCTGGAGTCGTCTGCTCAGGTAAGGCCTGTCTTGTCTGGTGGGGTCCCTAGCAGAAACAGCCTCAGTATCAGCCCTAGAACATTTAGGGGCATAGGATCACAACCTTGTGAGCACACTTGAGACCTCAGTCACAGAGAAATTTCCAGAGCTCTGAGGCTTTCTGGTTATTGTTGTTTGTTGTTGGGGTTCTCATATTTTACATTTTAGACAGTTATTAGTGAAGCCATTGTGTAAGTTTCATGGCAGGACTTGGATATAAGGCATGCCCTATATTCTTCTGAGAAAGAAAGTTTAAAAATTATTTACCCCCAAAATGCATTTAGCAACCCTTTTCTGGGTTCTCGGAGACTTGACCTCTCTCCTTGTTCAAGCTTTTCTATATTTTAGATCAAGCCTCATTTCAGGATCATGAGAATACAAGGTAAACAATCTACCACCAAAACAGGACTAAACATAAATTGTACATCTTCATGCTTAGAAAGTACAGCAGGGTAAATTGAGACCCAGATCTCCTTTGATACCTGAGAAAACAGACCTATGGAGGACACCCAAGAGGAAAGGCTTGAATCCCACTGTGGAAATCTCAGTGATACAGATGAACTGTGTCTCTCAGCAGCTATGAGTGGGGGAGGGAAGGTGCAGAAAAAAGTATGTTTAGAAGAAACCAAGCAGTCAGGTTGGGAAGGCATCTGCCCACAATATGCAGACTCTGGATGCTTGGAAATTACCCGGGACCTGTTGGAACCCTGTGGATCCTGTAGGCTGGGCAGGAGTTGGGAAATATTTGTGTGGAAGTGAGCAGGGTGAAACCTGAGGAGTTGAAGATCCCTGGGGAGGACAAAGGCACATGCTGAATGGAGAAACAATATGGCGCCTGCCTTCTCTGCTCAGGTCTGCAGGGTAGGAAGTGCTCCAGGGAGGCTGAGATCCTCATACCTTGTCCACAAGCAATTGGTTTCCACCTCTTTGGTGGTAGCAGCTGGGCTCACGTGGGCAGAAAGTCTTTCCAGCAACTTGGAAGCCTTATCACTGTCAGAAATGTGGGGGAGAGAGAAGCAATCTGCTCCACTTACCCTTCTTCCTGGGCTAGAAGTCTCTCTGGGGTTGTCTTCTGCTGGTATCTTGCTCCTTCCTGTTCTTGTCTGCAGTTTCTTTCTGTGGAATCTCTTGTGGGTTCAGGCATTTCCCCCTTGGAATTATACCCATCCTATGATTATTATTATTTTTCTTTTTCATTAAAAACTTTTCTTTCTTTCAGAGACAGTCTGGAAGCTGGTGTCTCTGGTCAGTAAGCTATTGTCTCTGTCATCTTGCCCAAATGTTTTACTTATATTGGATATTTGTTCACTCAAATATACTTTTAATTAAGAAATGACCAAAATTTGTCAAGACTTTCATGATCCATCTCAAAAATTAGAGAAACATTTTCTATTACAAATACCATCTATATGTAATTCATGGGGAGAAGGCATTGTCTCAATATTTTAGGAGAGCACAATAAATCTATCCTTAGCATTTAATAAAACATTTTGTATTTGTCTTAGAACTATACAGATTATGAAATATAGAATTTACACCCTAGTGCTGCCAAAAAAAAAAAAAAAAGAGGCATTTTGACTAAATACAATGTTATAAATCCATTAGAGTAAAATACATGGGCTATACTGCATTTCATGTCCATTAATTGGTGGTTTGTTGTGGTCCTCATTATAGATACCGGAAGTTGGCTTATATTACAAGGTTTCCAGGGAAGAATGGGGTGACTATGATGGGATTTGCAATAGAACTTATCAATCTCGGGAATGATTAGTGGACATTGACTTTGGATGTGGTGAATCAACACTTGGTTAAAAATACATTTGAGATGGTCATAATTATATTTTCAGAGACTTCTCTCTCAAGGTTGCGGATATTGAAATGTATTTTTTACAGTTCAGTATCTAGAATATGACATCATTTTCACTGTGTCAAGAACGCACAATTTTGTCAAGACCACATACACCAGATTGGTATTTGATCAGCAATTGATGCAGACCCTTACTCTGGACACAACACCGTGTGGGAAATCACTCACTATTGCTCACATGATAACATTGAATGTTGAATTAAAATCTGGAATTGTACATGTCTGCTAGAAGAATTAACTCATGGATGGAGATTTATTTAGTTTTAAAGCTTTCCTAGGGATAGATGGAGAAGTTTTAAAATTTTGTTCACATAGCAACACAAGTTAGTGAAGTATTTGTCGTTTGTCGACATGCTTGATAAAGATGTGGAAGAACATATTGATGTCATCAGGAATATGAACCAATGAGGAACTTGAAGAACTTGTGGAGTCATCTGCAGAGGAAGAAGAAGATGAAGTAGAAGACACTGGAGCAGAACCAGCAATGTGGACATTACTAAAATTTGCTACATTCTGGGTGGTGCCTGTGGCTCAGTGAGTAAAGCACTGGCTGCATATAAGGAGCGTGGTGGGTTCAAACGTGGCCTGGCAAAACTGCAACAACAACAACAAAAATAAATAGCCAGGTGTTGTGATGGGCACCTGTAGTCCCAGCTACTCCGGAGGCTGAGGCAAGAGAATCGCCTAAGCCCAAGAGCTGGAGGTTGCTGAGCTGTGACGCCACAGCACTCTACTGAGGGTGACAAAGTGAGACTCTGTCTCTTAAAAAAAAAGAGAAATGATCCACATTTTTGAATAGCACAGACATTAAAGGAGAAGGTTATAGAGTATGATACTTGAATAAAATGCAGCAGTTGAGTCACCTTTATAATCACTGAAGGATTACAGCCTCTGCAGCAACCCTTTGATGAATTAAAAAGAAAGAAAAAAAATCCAAATTACAATGTTTTTCCAAAAGTTTTGATGAAATAAAACTTGAACTATTGAGGAAGTCCAAGCATTGATATCATTTGCTACTGACATCTAAAAATGGATATCAGCATGACTCGATGATGGCGTATCACCCAAAGAAAATGATCCTCCTTTTGACATCTTGCTAGCAAGTCAATAGTAGCCCTCTTGTTACTGCACTTATCACTGTTTCTATTTATAATTTTCTACCTTTTGTTTGCATGCTTCAGTTTAGATTAGTTTTTATTGCTATGTATTTAACTTCCAAATTCTTTAATTCTGCATTATGTAATCTTCTATTAAACTAATCCAGATAATTTTTCATTCTAAATATTATGTTTTTTGGTTTTGTTCCATTTGGTTATTTTTTGTTTTAGTTCCATTTGGCTATTTTTTCCTCTTTGTTTTATTTTTATTTTTCCTTAAAATCTTTAAGTATATTCATATTAGTGATTCAATAACATTGTGAAATAATTCAGTCATTTCTGTATTTTCTGGATCTGTTTGTAATGATAGCATTTTATACTTTATTTTTTATTATTTTATTTTTACTTTTACATTCAAAAGAGTGGAATGGGTCTTTTCCTTACAAGTGCAGGAGGACAAACGATCACTTTTAAAAAATGCTCAAATTTTCCTCTATGGTGTCTATTATTTTTTCATTGACTACTGAGTGTTGTTGGATCATTACATGTTTACAATGTCTTAATTTTTTCAGAGTTTTGTAGTTAGGTTTGGGCGGTTGCTACATTGCTTGAATATCACTTTGGTCCCTTAAATACTTGTTTTTCAGTTTTGTCATGGAAGATCTAGAATATCATTTACTATTGGTCTTGTTTAGTCCTATTAAACAAAGCTGCAGGACTTTGAGAGATCTTCTTTTGCCTTTTTGTCACACCTTTTCCCCAGCCATGAACTCTAATTTTTCTGTCCAGTGTTGTGGAAATGTGAAAGCTCCCAGATAATGCTTTAATTATTTTCTTGGTTACTGACTCCACAAATGTTCAGCTAGAGTCAGAAAATTCATCCCGTGGACATTTTATGCAGAACTCAGGGCTACCTTCTTTGTTGTTTTTTTTTGTCCTTGTGGTCTTGGGCTTTCAACTTATACACAGATGTTTTTAACAGTTGTTTTTGGTGGAAGGTTTAGATTAATACAAGCTATTATATAATTTTGGCATTTTCTCTCACTAGTTTTTCATGATGCTTTCTTGTTTTGTGTGACTTCTGTAACAAATGGTCACAGACTTAGTGGCTTAAAACAACAGAAAGTTATTCTTTTACACTTCTTGAGGCCAGAAGTGAGTCCCAAAGCAGTATCACAGGCCTGAAATCAAGGTGTCACAAACATCACTCCCTTTGGGGTCTCTGGTTCTTGCCTGATTCAGCTTCTGGTGGTGGCTGGTTCATGGCTAACTTCTCTTCATTTTTCAATGTCAGCATCTTCAAATCTCTCTCTGGCTCTCTTTTACAAGGATACTTTTTTATTTTTTTTTTATTTTTAATGAGTCAGAGCCTCAAGATGTTGCCCTGGGTAGAGTGCTGTGGCATCACAACTCACAGCAACCTCTAACTCCTGCGCTTAAACGATTCTTCTGCCTCAATCTCCCAAGTAGCTGGGACTACAGGTGTCTGCCACAATGCTGGGCTCTTTTTAGGTTGTAGCTGTCATTGTTTGGCAGGCCCAGGCTGGATTTGAACCCACCAGCTCTGGTGTATGTGGCTGGCACCTTAGCCACTTGAACTACAACAAGGAAACTTTTGATGGCAAGTAGTGTTTATCATATTATCTAGGACATTATGCCCATCTCATGGTTTATGACTTAGTCACATCTGCAAATATACCTTTTCCAAATAAGGTAAAATTTAAGGTTCCAAGTATCGGAGCCTGACATCATAGGAGGCATCACTGTTCAGCTTACTGTAATCTGTTTTCTGGATCCCAAAGATTCACATCCATTTCACATGTAAAATACCCTCATCCTATGCCAATATCTCCCCAAATATTAACTGATTACAGAATCAACTTTCCGTCCAAACTCTCACTTAAATACCATCAGTTCAACTGCCTCAAATGTACTTATCTATATAATCTAAATAATGAATGGATAAAAATATATGTATGAATCACCCTAAGTAAAAATTTCTTTTTCACTGTAGGCTATCTATTCCCAAGTTATCTAGTCCTAAAATACAATGATGGGCCAGGAATAGTCTAATGGTTATATACATTCTTATTCTAAATAGGAAAAAAGAAAAGGAACAAAGGGGTTACTAGTTTAAAGAAATATCAAAATCCAGGAAGGTGAATGTCATAGTTTTCAGGGCCTGAGAATAATCCTCTGTGATTCGAGGTTTTACCCTCTGTACCTGTGACTCTAGCTGTCAGAGTGGTGACGTTCATTCTGTCTTTTAATTGGTAACACCAAGTTCCCTTATTCCAGTATAAAACTGTGCCATGAGGAGATATGAATCCCGTGAGTTTTGTTCTTGGGGGCATTTAACAGACTATTTCAGCTGGAAGTCTATTATTGGACTTTTTATCAAAGGAAGAATGGTGGGATTCTTGCAGAGATTCTTCATAGTGCTGCTTCAGAGTCCTATCCCTGAGTTCTCACATATGGTAAGTTAATGAGATGGAATATAAGAAATGTTTCTTTTTTTACCTTTCTGAGTTTATAATTTGGTGGGATTAATACAGAGTATATAATTTTAATGTAACAACATGTTTATATTAATATAAAAAGTGTTTTTATTAAGATGCAAATCTTAAGGCCAACCCCCTGAACAGACCAGGCTAGAGGTCTTAAAAGAGTCTCTCCAGATAGATAGAGATGGATAAATAACAAAGGATAAGCATATTATCTTCTCCGTCACCTTTTAATATATTGAAAAATTTCTCCATCATTTTTATTAGTAGTCAAGCCTATGCTTTAATTCTTTCTTTTATTTCATTTCATTTCATTTCATTTCATTTCATTTCATTTCATTTCATTTCCTTCCTTCCTTCCTTTCTTTTTTGGTATAATTTCTATTGGTCTTTTTGTTCTCAGTAGTATATTTTAATTCTGTTAGAACATTCTTTAAGAAAGTTTTAAGTGCTACATGTCTCAACATTTTCAGACCCAGTCAGTCACAGTCCTTGGCCAGAAAGAACTCTAACACATGCATAAGTTATCATGAGCATGCTCAGAAACCAGGAAATTGTACTTTATGACATTTTTTAAATTAAATCGTAACTGTGTACAATAATGCAATCATGAGGTACAAGGTGTTGGTTCCATGTACAGTCTGAAATATTTTCACTGAACTGGTTAACATAGCCTTCATGGCATTTTCTTAATTATTGTGCTCAAACCCTTATACTCCACACTTGGTAAACTTCACCTGTACCCTTCCAAGATGCACCCTATATACTTTATGACATTTTAAAACTTTTTCATTGTCACCTTTCATTCTTTTCAAGATACATTCTTTAGATGATTAAATTATCTGTGTTTTTTATTTGGTCTGTCTACTTCGGTTTTAAAATTTCCATGGCCTACGCAATGGATTTATAAGACCAAAAGAGCAAATACAGAAACAATAAAAATGAACAGATGAAACATAATTAAACTAACAAGTTTTTGTACCCCAAAGCAAATAATGAACAGAGTAAATAAATAACCTAAAGAATGGGAGAAAATATTCACATATGGTACATCAAACAAAGGGTTGATATCTAGAATCTACAAAGAATACGAATAAGTCAGTAAGAAAAAAATCAAATAACTGCATAAACATTAGACAAAAGACACAAGCAATCTCTTGTCAAAAGAAGATAGACGGGCTTATGGATTAAAGATGGCGTCTGAATAACAGCTTCCCTGCAACAGGGCATGGCGAGTCTGGGGAGACAAGACTCCAGACATCTCTGGCCAGTGGGATCTGCCTATGATCATCCCTTTGAGGATACAGGGAGCCAGCAAGGGACTTCTGGACCCCAGGAGGAGGACAAAAATAGTGGAAAACTGGC
>CAUYPK010131456.1:0-24165 GCA_963574355.1 Loris lydekkerianus | reverse complement strand
AAATATTGAAAAGCATTTAACCTACTGATTCCTCAATTATTGTAATTGTTTTGGGTATATATTTTTATTTTTGAAATTTACCAGTGGCTGCTGCATTTTCCACCTCGACTTATACTCAAGTCACTAAGTTTTCCCAGTTTTAAGGGTAAAATTGAGGGGGTCGGCTTATACTCGGGTTGGCTTATACTCAAGTATGTGCGATATTACCGGTTCCTAATTTAATTTTATTATCAGAGAACAAAGATCAGAAATTTACTTCATGACTCAGTATATGGTCTATCTTAGAGAACATTCCAAGTGCACCTGCACTCGAAAAAATTATGTATTCTGTAATTGTTGAGGGCAGTGTTCTTTTTTTTTTTTTTTTTGAGACAGAGTCTCACTATGTTGCACTCAGTAGAGTACCCTAGTGCCCCAGCTCACAGCAACCTCTAACTCTTGGGCTTAAGGGATTCTCTTGCCTTAGCCTCCCAAGTAACTGGGACGATAGGTGCCCGCCATAACGCCCGGCTATTTTTGTTGTTGTTGTAGTTATCATAGTTGTTTAGCAGGCCTGGGCTGGATTCAAACCCGCCAGCCCTGGTTTATGTGGCTGGCACCCTAACCACTGACCTATGGGTGCCAAGCTATGAGGGTAGTGTTCTATTAATGCCATTTAGGTCAAGCTGGTTGATCAAGTTATTCAGATCTTTGATATTCTTATTAATTTTTTAGGGTGATAAAATCCCCAAATATTATGGTGAATTTGTCTATTTCTCCTCTTTTACTCTTTTTTTGAGACAAAGTTTCACTCTATTGCCCTGCACAAAGCAACTTCAAACTCCTGGGTTCATGCAATCTTCCTTCCTGCCTCAGGCCCAGAGTAGCTAGGACTATAGGTGCTCACCACAACACATGGCTATTTTTTTAGTAGAGGTGGGGGTCTTGCTCTTACTCAGGGTCTCAAACTCCTGAGTTCAAAGGATCCTCCTGCCTCAGCCTTTCAGAGTGCTAGGATTACAGACCTGAGCCACTGCACTCTTTTACATATTTTTGCTTTATATATTCTGAAGCTCTCTTATTAGAACATGTGTTTTTATTTGTTTTGTTTAAAAAAGACCAAGAGTTTCAGAGGTAAGAGTCTCCCTTTGAACTAAGAGCAAAGTGCAAACTTCTAACAAGAAAACGTCTGATTGGTTTGGCTAAACTCTATGCAATGGGAGCCTGTGTGGGGATTCCAGAGCTGAGACATCTCAGAAGCCACTGAGCAGACTACAGATGACTGCCTTATGATTAGACATCCTTGTCCATTTCAATCAGGGTCACATGCAGGGCATGGTGGCCTATGCTAAAAGAAACTCAAAAGCAGCTTGTGGGCATGGCAGGAAAGGGTTTGGCCATCTAGTTACATGAATCATCGCCCTAATTTTATCCCTTAGGAATGGAAGCTATGCACTAGTACATACAATCTCATTGTCACTGTGTGGAGGACCACTCCAAGAACAGAGAGGATCTTCACAGGTCAGGAGAGCTGAGGCACTTTAGTTTCCGTCACCTGTGTGAGGATTTACCTGTGGAGGTTGGATGGACAAAGAATCCAGAACGTACAGTCCATCCCCTATGCTCCCAATATTTTTAGTTCATAAAAGTTGTAAAGGCAAAACATGTTCTTGGAAGCCAATAAAATGAGCTTTCCCCCTCATAACTGAATGGCTGAATGGCTTAAGTCCAATGAGAGGTAAAGATACACCAATTTTGGAAAGTCTAGTGGTTTTTAAATTTGTCTCAACTTTAACAACCTACCTAAAGTAACACCACCAGCCTTGTCTCCACTGCACAGGTGCTCTATACCATTACACTGGGATTTTATCACAATCAGAAATTATTGTACTTGTTTATAGTCTTCTCTCCCCAACTTCTTCAGAATGCCAAACTACATGAGGATAGGAACTGGTATGCCTTTGTCATCACCATATCCCTAGTCCCAGTACCTAGAAAAGAGCTATTATGTTCACTTACTATAAACCTCAACAATGAATAAGTTAATCACAGAGGAGGAGTGCCACCTAAAATTTTAGAATTATTTACATTGGGCTTTGAAAGTAACTTTTGTCTGTTTGAGTAGGAAAGATACATACAATGCTCTGGGACTTTAAAACACTTCAATATGGCACCTGTAGCTCAGTGACTAGAGCACCAGCCGCATACACCAGAGCTGGCAGGTTCGAATCCATCTGGGGTCTGCCAAAAAATAATGATAACTACAACCAAAAAATAGCCTGTGGCAGGTGCCTGTAGTTCCAGCTATTTGGGAGGCTGAGGCAAGAGAATCACTTAAGACCAAGAGTTTGAGGTTGCTGTGAGCTGTGACACCATAGCACTCTATCCAGGGCAACAGCTTGAGACTCTTTCTCAAAAAAACAAACAAACAAAAAAAAACCAAAACAAAAAACACTTTAATACCATAAGGAACACTAATAAGCTGAGAAACTCCTTTCTAATAAGCTTTAAACACTCAGATTTAGCTTTTAACCAACATCGTCTGCAATTACATTCCATCTTCAAATCTACAATGTTATCTTAGTTTTTAGCTAGCTTATAATTTTTATCAGTCTTTTAGTTAATAAATATTTATTGCTTCTCAACTTTGTGGAGGGCATTATGGAAAATGCCCCAGAGAGCTTAGAAATCAGCAGACAAACAGCACGACTGCAGTTGTACTTTGGGAGGATTAATCTCATCTCAGTATTTTACTGCCTAGAAGCAGTGAGACCAGTTAGATTAGAAGTTAGTCATTATTTCAAGATAATGAAAAGTCTGATTTAGTGACAATGAAAAAGGAGTGAATTAAAAAAATGAAAATAATATAAGATACAAATATTCTAAGCTTTTATATTTTTGAAAGAGTTTCTCTTAGTATATGACCACTGCAGGAACACTGTTCCTTTTCTAGTTACAGGAGGAGAACAAGCCAAACGACTATGTTCGTTCTTGCACATAATATAAAGTGCTGACAGATCCCTGCGTTAGAGATGAGCAAGTAATTTATGAGATGTTCAGAAAGAAATAATCTGCGTGCTGAGAAGACTATACAGTTGACCCTGAACAACACAGATGTGAACTGCATAGGTCCACTTATATGCATATTTCTTCAATCAGTATATTTTTTGGAAATTTGTGACATTTTGAAAAAACTTGCAGATGAACCTCGTAGCCTAGAGAAAGTGAGAAAATTAAGAAAAAGTTAGGTATGGCATGAATGCATAAAATATATGTAGATACTAGTCTATTTTTACCATTTACTACCATAAAATCTACACAAATCTATTATAAACAGTTAAAATTTATCAAAACTTGTACATATAGGGTGGCACCTGTGGCTCAAAGGAGTAGAACGCTGGCCCCATATGCCGGAGGTGGTGGGTTTAAACCCAGCCCCCAAAACTGCAAAAAAAACCTTATACATACACTTACAGAGCATGTATGTGGCCACTTGTAGTCCAGAGAAATGTGAACAACGTAAAAATGCAGTATTAAATCATACTTGCATACAATTAACCGTAGCACACACTGTACTACTGCAAAGGCAGTCAGCTCAACTGCTGCAAGTATGTGTGAGTATCCAAGTTGTCTGTTTGAAATGCCATGTGATGCTAATCATCTCTGTGTGAGCTGTTCACTAAACTGCATATGGCTGTAAAAAGTGATCTCTGGCAGTTCTCATGTTATTTTTCTATTTAGTGCAATATTGTAAATCTTTACACCAGAGACCCATAGAAAATGCCTTCGTGATGCTGGAAGTGCTCCCAAGAATCAGAGAAAAGTCATGACTTTGCAAGAAAAAGTTGAATTGCACGGTAGGTACACAGATTGAGGTCTGTAGATGTGACTTCTCATTGTACCAAGATAAATAAATCCAGCACGAGGATCATTATAAAAAAAGAAAAGAAAATTTGTGAAGCCAGCATTGTAACTATGTTAGCAGCCATAAAAACTTTGCACTTTCACAAAATACCTTTTCATCGTTTTGTATTGAAAATGCTACTTTTAGGTTGGGTGCAGTGGTTCCCTCATCTGGGAGGCTGAGGGGGGTGGATTGCCTGAGTTCACAGTTTCGAGACCAGCCTGAGCAAGAGTGAGACCTCGTCTTTAAAAATAGCTAGGCAATGTGGTGGGTGCCTGTAGTCTCAACTGCTCAGGAGGCTGAGGCAAGAGAATGGCTGTGAACTATGATACCACAGCACTCTAGAGGGGCGACAAAGTGTTACTCTGTCTCAAAAAAAACAACAACAACAAATTGCAACTTTTACTTGGGTGCAAGATTGTTGTAAAAAAGACATTCCTATAGACTCCAATGATTCAAAAAAAGTGAAGTCCTTATATGACAACTTAAAGCAAAAGGAAGAAGAACCTAAAGCTAGAGAATTTAAAGTCAATAAAGGATGGTTTGACAATTATAGAAAAATGATTTTAGAAAATTTTAGAAAGTTTATAAGTTTTAAAAGGTTTGATAATTTTAGAAAGATAATTTTGACTTTAAAAAATGACAAGATAACAGGAGAATAGGCTAACTCTTTAAGTTTGGGCAAAGGCTTATGATCAGAACTGCCCTTATCTATAAAGCTGCTAACCCCTGAGCCTTGAAGGGAGAAGATAAACACCAGATGCTAATCTTTTGGTTATACAACAAGAAGCCCTGGGTAATAAGAACTCTTTTTCTGGGGCTGGGCACAGTGGCTCATGCCAGTAATTCTAGCATTCTGGGAGGGCTATGTGGGCAGATGTCCTGAGTTCAGGAGTTTGAGACTAGCCTGAGCAAGAATAAGACCCCATCTCTACTAAAAACAGAAAAACTAACCAGGAGTTGTGGCAGGCACTTATAATCTCAGCTACTCAGGAGGGTGAGGCAAGAGGATCACCTGAGCCCAAGAATTTGAGATTGCTGTGAGATTACAACATCATGGCACTCTACTTAGGGTGACAGAGTGAGGGTCTCTCTCAATAAAAAAAAAAAAAAAAAAAAAAAAATGCTCTTTCTAGAATAGTTCCACTCATGCTTTGTCCCTTAAATCAGGAAGGTTCCTTGCCAATTGCTCTTTAAAGTTCTTTTGATATTGGACAATGTCCCCCCAACCCCACCCCGAGCCTCATGAATTTAATAGTAAAGGGGCCAACATGATCTACTTGTCCCAAAACACAAGGTCTCTAAATCATCCTCTAGATCAGAAGTAATAAGGACCTTTAAAGTTCACTGCACATTGTACCCCTATAAAAAGGATGGTCAACACTATGGAAGAGAACCCCAGTACAGAGAACATGATGAAAGTCTGGAAAGATTACACCATTGAATATGCCTTTGTTGTTACAGAAAAGGCGGTGATGCTGTCAAGTCCAAAAATTTGTGCTGGAAAAAACTGTGTCCAGATGTTGTGCATGACTTCAATAGATTTATAACACAGCCAATCAAGGATATCATGGAAGAGATTGTGGATGTAGAAAAAAGTGAAGAGTCAAAGGGTTTCAAGATACAGATCTTGGGAAATTCAAGAGCTAACAGGCACTACAACAGAGAAGATATGTCCTTCAAGATAATAACTTGATGAAGATATGTTCTTCCCAAACCAGTGGGAAACAAACTGCCATTAGACAATCTGGCAGAAGGATTCCAATAAAGACTACTTTTGACTTCTTTTACAACAGCAACCAATCTATGATATGGGCATTAAAACTAAAGCAAACTGGGAAAGAAGGATTGGTACTACATAGAAACATTTTCAGAGAGAAGAAAAAGGAAAAAGTCTGACAGAAAACACAATGTATTTCTGTAAAGTTACACCAAGTATGCCTCCCTCTCCCATGTCCCCATTGATTTCCTCCACGGAGTTCTGCCTCCACCACCTCAGAGACTGCAAAACCAACCCCTGCCCTTCCTCCTCCTCAGCATACTCACCGTGAAGACACCAACATGAGAACCTTTATGATGATCTACTTCCACTCATGCAACAGTGAATATAATTTCTCTTCCTTATGATTTTCTTTCTTTCTTTTTTTTTTTTTTTGAGACAGAGCCTCAAGCTGTTGCCCTGGGTAGAGTGCCGTAGCATCATAGCTCACAGCAACCTCTAACTCCTGGGCTCAAGTGATTCTCCTGCCTCTGCCTCCCAAGTAGCTGCGACTACAGGTGCCCACCACAACATCTGGCTATTTTTTTGGTTGCAGCTGTCATTGTTGTTTGGCAGGCCCAGGCTGGATTCGAACCCTCCAGCTCAGGTGTATGTGGCTGGTGCCTTAGCCACTTGAGCCACAGGCACTGAGCCCCTTATGATTTTCTTAATAATGTTTTCTTTTTTCTAGCTTACTTATTATAAGACTATAGTATGCAATAAATGTAACATACAAAGCATGTTTTAATCAATTATTTATGTTACTGGTAAGACTTATGGTCAAGTAGGCTACCAGTAGTTCAGTTTTGGTTATATGTGAATTTTCAGCTGCTGGGGAGTCAGCATCCCTAATCCCCACATTGTTCGAAGGTCAATTGTACTTTGTACCTAAAGCACACCACCAGCACTGACTGGTTAATATTACCATTTGGATGTATGCTTTGATTTCTAAAATCAAACATCAACAACTCAAAAACTAGGTGCAGAACTATAATAATTTTCTCAAACTAAACTGAAAGCCTATTGAATGAAGGTTTGAAGGGTTTGTATTTTCATTTTGATAGTATTTTTTAAAAGTATATTCTGGATCATTTGGATAACTACCTCCTATGTAAAATCAATGGCAAAAGAATCAAAACAAGACAAAGAAATATTCACTACACACACACACACATACACACAAAAACCAGATTTAGGCTCAGTGCCTGTAGCTCAGCAGCTAATGCGCTGGCCACTTACACCAGAGCTGGTGGGTTCGAACCTGGTATGGGCCTGCTAAACAATGACAACTATAACCAAAAAATAGCCAGACGTTGTGGCAGGTGCCTGTAGTCCCAGCAACTTGGGAGGCTGAGGCAAGAGAATCACTTAAGCCCAAGTTAAGCGATTGCTGTGAGGTTGCTGTGAGCTGTGACACAACAGCACTCTACCGAGGGCGACGTAAAACTCTTGTCTAAAAGAAAAAAAAAGATTTAGTTTCAGCCAAACAACATCATCCACCACCCTAAGTTTGATTTGTTTTATAGGTCTTACAGTTTTGTTTATATTTCATTTATATATACATATACTTTTGTTTTATTCTAGGCTTTATATTTTATGTATATAATTATTTTAATAAAATAAGTTGTGAATACTGGCAATTCACAATATTTTTTTTCTATAAAAAGGAACTGTATATTATTCATGCTTAAGATTAACAAGGTGGAAAAACATGGAGATTCAAATCAGAAAGGCCTGTTTCCAAATCTTGGATCTTCTAGTTAGCTGCTTATCATGTAATCCTAGGCAACAACACCTCAGTTTACTTAGAGGGTTACCATGAAAATAGTTATGACATATGCTGTCACTCAAAGGTCTTTTCCTATCTATCTACATTAGCTTTTCCTTCTGATTTTCCTGTTTATGGCATTCAATATTCAAACACCAGGCTTATCTTTTTTTTTTTTTTTTTTTTTTTTTTAAGAGTTGGGAGGATAATCTCAAACTCCTAGGCTCAAGCAAACCTCCAGCCTCAGCCTACCAAAATGCTGAGATTTCAGACAAGAGCCGCCACACTTGGCCAGGCTTATTGTAAGATGTCTTTGACATCTCTCTTGCCCCTAGAAACAGTATTCTATCATAGATCATGCAGATTATACCTTTAACACGACTCCATCCCAATACAACCAAAAGTGTCAAAATCTCCAAAGGTCAGGCCAGGCATTGTGGCTCAGGTCTGTAATCCTAGCACCCTGGGAGGCTAAGGCCAGTAGATATCCTAAGTTCAGGAGTTTGGAGACCAGCCTGAGCAGAGACCAGCCTGAGCAAGAGTGAGACCCTGTCTCTACTAAAGATAGAAAAACTAACTGGGTTATGGGTGGTGCATGCCTATAGATAGTCCTATAGTCCCAGCTGATGCAAGAGGTTCTCCTGAGCTTAAGAGTTTCAGGATGCTGTGAGCTATGATGCCATGGCACTCTACCAAGGTCAAAAGAATGAAACTCTGTCTCAAAAAAAAAAAAAAAAAACTCCAAAGGTGAAGTCAACTATGATACTTTTACCTCCATCTCCTTTCACCTTTGATATAGCCTTCATGCAAAAACTACAGGATTTATCTCCCTAGGTGCATCTCTGAGGCTGTCAATCTCCCACACAAATTTTCTAACTCTCAAAACCTTCTTCAGTAATATCTCATTCAACCTGTTTTTCTGACTTTACCTCTAATAATTCCTAAACTGAAAGCTCCCTAAAGCAATGATGCTGAGGTTATTGCATGTAATAGACACCTAATAATGTTTGGAAAAAAAGTAATCAAAATCTGCAATGCTCCTCTCCAAAAAGATGGGACACCGGATTACCTTCAGTGGCATAACTCTTCCTTCATTTCTTTAAACATACTTTTAATTATTAAAACACAATTGTTCTAAACACAGCAATCTGAAAACTGGTATTTAAGGACAATCACAAATAATCACAAAAAGACAATGCCCTCTGTGATTAAAAGAAAGCCAATGAAAAAGATTTTAATTTCCCTATTTTGGTTATTTCAAAAATTCTTAAGTCTTACTACTAACTTAGCAGCTATAATGATATGGACCAAATAATTGCAACATAAAAATTATAATAAAAAAAGACAAAACCAAATTCCTAGTAGGTAATACAAGAACATCAGACAAATTATTTTTTAAAAATTTAACATAATAATCATTAACAAAACCTTCTGAATACTTTTCAGATATTTCCCCTACAATTGTTTTCATCCCTTAGTCCTCCAGTGGGTGAAAGCCAAATGTCCGAAGGTTACACACACATTCATACAGAATATTTCCTTCTGAATACACTACTTAATTTATGATATTCTATAACCTACTATGACATTATCTCTTGGTAGGTAACTTGGATGAGGAAATTTAGTGCTCATCATAAACATTACTCACGGATTTTTCTTAAATATTAACCTCTCTCTCTACCCTCAGACACTTAATGTCACTGACCCAACCTACTACAAAAGCTAGGGAAAAAATACAGGGCTCCAAATTAATGTATAAAAATTTAATTCACATGTTAATTTTTCTGAACCACTACTTTTATGTGCAAGGACACAGACTCCAAAGGGATCTTGCAGCATTCTAAAACATACATGGATCTTTGAATAACCTAACAAAATTAAACCATGGTCATCATAAAGTCAATCAATTCAATTCTCCAGCTCTCTAAACAAAGAGCCAACAAGACCAGCATTTAAAATTTAACAGAGGTCTGGATTTACCTTTATCAACTTAAATGTACTTACAACAAATGCCTGCAGCCAAACCATCACAACTCTCCTTAGCAGTGAAGGTAAAATTCATGATCAAAATAGAGCTTTCAGAGCAGTATTTCACTTAGATTATAAAATCTACTGCAAAAATTTCCATAACTTTACTATCTGAATTCATGAAATGGATGGAGGCAAGGAGTAACTTTCCTGAAAACCATGGGTATAAAACACAACTGATAGTACCCAAATTGTTATTTGCTAAATAGCAGGAGTAAAGAGGTCATTATACAAATGATGGGGCATAAAAGAAAAAACATCTTTAATTGTTACAAAACTGGTCCATATTCTCCAAAAATGTTAGCATCCACATCCCAACAAGTTATAGACCATGATCTAAGACACAGGATGGAAGACAGGGATCTTAAATGCAGAATAAAATGCCAAAGCTGTGCCTCCCTAAAGAAACATACAACCCTATAAACTGCTGCACACCATCAAGCTAACACCCGCCAGGGTGGATATTTTAAATATTCTATCAGGAAATCATGGTTAAGTGCTAGCGGTTCCTCTAGGCCTCAGCAGCAGCCTTAGGTATGAGAGCAAACTGGAGCCCTCCTAACTCTCAAAGAATAATGTTGATGTCATTATGAGGCTACCGATTCTTCGCACTCCGGACAAGTCATTCCCCGATCCACAACGCAATTCTTCCCTCGCCCACTCCCACCGCCCCAAATAGAGATCTCCGTGGAGAAGCCCTCGGGTAGCCCCTCTCCTCTACCTCCAGTGGCTGCCGTTTTCTCCTCCCTCGGGCTCGGAGGTGGGAGCTCCAGAAGGTCCCGGGCAATTCCAAGCCCGGGAGGTGCTCGTTTTGCCCTGCACGGTAGCGCTGGCCGGCCAATCCTTTCCCACTTTGTCCAAACTGGAGAGCTGCAGGGTACCCCGGGACCGAGGAGGGAGCCCGGGCGGCGACGTCGCCGCCGCCGCCGCCTCTGGTATGTCAGGGGCCGGGATTGTATTTCGAAAGATCCGCCATTTTCACCTCGTCATCACCATCACAGCTCAGCAGCTTCCCCGACAGCCGGAGCCCGGGCCGCCGCCGCCGCCGCCGCCAGTAACCTCCCTCTTCCTCCGCCCCCCCGCCCCGCCCGCCCCTCCCGAGAGGCGCACACCCACATATCCGGGGAAGCCTCCCGCCGCCCCGCCAACCTTCAAACGCGCACCGCGGGCACCGCGCACCGGCCGCGCCGGGACCTTTCACCCCGCACGAAACGCCAGCCCCGCGGCCCCGCAGGAGCGCCAGAGGAAGTCGCGCTACCTGCAGGGTACCAAGTCCGGCAGATTTTTATTTGGAGGAGCAAAAGCCACGCGGAAGATGGCATAAGGACAACAAAGAGCACAAACTCTTTCATTTCCAAGAAAGCAACTTGAGAGATGGTGGAATGCGTTTCATTCACTGTGCCCATCTCAAGCACTCAAAAATTATCAAGACCCTCAGGTCATTCACCCACGTTGACAGGTTGCTCCACCCGCAGAACTTCTTTGACAGGGTGAGCTTTTTCCATGTGCATGTCTGACCTCTCTGACACCTCTGTAAATTACAGGCACTCTTCCCCACGCTGGGAGGGTCGTAGGTGGTCAAAATATCTAATTTTTAAGGATAAAGTTCTGAACTATTTTCCTCTCCACTTAATTTCACATGGTCATTTCTGTCCATGAACACTGTGACTTCCAATTTTTCTTTAAGACGTCAAAGCACAACTACACTTAAAATGTATTGATCCAATTGTGGAAACATTCGTAAATAATCATTTCCAAAATATAGAAAATACCGCTCTAAGCTAAAATTCTTTGCCACGTTTTTAAGACCTAAGTCACCAAATTAAAAAACCCATCTGTCGCTGGTGTAATTTTGTTTGATACGGTGGAAATAAAAAGCTTGCTTTACAAGACCCCAGAATTACCTACCCACCCATATCTGCTCCTCCAATTATTCAGTTTAATAAGTGACTAGAAATGAACACGGGTTTTTAAAACTCTAAGAAATAAGAAAACACAGGCTGCAAGGCTTCTGCAACCAGCATTAAAAAATAAAAAGTATAATGGCCACCTTTTGCTAATTTCATAAAAAGTAATAATAATCAACCATTCAAAAGCTTTACTGTATACCATTCAACTACAACATAAGATCTAAAAGACCCATCTAAAATAAGCCAATTGAATTTCAAGGTTTCGAATAAGTCCACTCTGCTGTCTTATTAAAAGTTAGTCTAAGAGTGAGGTTGAAGTTGAAAAGCCATTTTATTTCCCTACCTTGTTTGAATGACAACTTCATATGAAAGCTGGTCGTTTTGGGCTTAAACCAGAGCTGGGTAGCACCAAGCTCAATCCGTTTTTATATGCACTCTGCTAGACGCCGAGAGCGTAACTGTTCCCAATTTCTTCCTCTTTAAACTTTATTTCTCCACCAGCAGTCCCGTTCACCCGCACTCTGCTTGGCTGTTTACCGTTGCTTGGCTAAGCTAAGTCCCAGCCCGCTCCCTTCCCCCGTGCATCTCGGGAACATTATGACATTTGGCTGGTGGGCTTCGCGAGGAAAACGGACACACACGAAGAAGAGTCCATACAAAGGGATGTAGGAAGAATGCGACGGCGGGCAGGAGGGAAAGGAGGAGCTGGTACAAAATGACACAGCAGCAAAACCGGTTCCCAGAAACCCGGGGCCGACACGGCCGGCTTCTCGGCGGCGCTGCGTGCGTGTCAACAGCCGTGCGAGCCCTTCCTCCAGACCGCCGGCTAGTTGGCCGGCCGAGCGCTGGTCCTCTGGGTGACAGCCGCCCTCCAGGGTGCCGGCGGGAAGAGAAAGAGCCCGGAGGATCCTCCGCCCCCTGCAGCCCGAGGATGGGGCTCTGCGGCCCCCAGCCGGCAGCTTCCCGCTCCCCGCCACGGCCCGCCGGCCTGGGCTCCCGGAGGGAGCGGTCTGGCGCCCTCCGCCCGCGCCGCCGGTGCCCCGTTCCCATCTGCCCCGCCAGAAGCCTTCATCCTGGGAGCTGACACTCACCAAACCAGGCGGCGGCGCCGCCGCCTACTCCTCGCGCGGCGCTCCCTGGGCGGCTGCGGCGGCGGCGGCGGCGGCGCCTCGGAGACACAGACCAGGGTTTGTTCAAAATCACGCGCCCAGCGCCATTCCACCGCCGCATCCCATAATACGCCGGCCTCCCCGCCCGCGCGCCCCTCTCGCCCGTCCCTCCACTCCGCCCGCCCCGCCTACCGGGCCGGCTTCCTTCGCCCCGCCCCTTCCGCGGCGCTGGCTCCTCCCCGTGGCAACCCGAGCCCGCGTCATCCCGCAAGGCTCTGTGAGTGAGCTTCGGCTCCACGTGACTCCTAGCGGGCGCCCTGTCAAAGCTTTCGCACGGAATGTTCCATCGCCCAGACACGGTTGGGCGGGGGAGACCCGGATCCCGCCAGCAGTTGGGAGAGACTGCCCCCTCGTCTAGCTTTCCTTGTTAGGAAGTCGGTGCTGTAGGTGAGATTTCCAGCACCCTCCCTCCCTTTGATGTGTTCCAACGAGCTGGTGATCAATATTGACAAATTCCAAATCTCTTTTTAGGCACTAATTTTGCAGGGGTCGCTAAAAATCCCCTGGTTGCTCACTCAGTTAAACTTATTTTGAAAAGGACATTTTGTTTTCCTTGCGATATATAGCTAACACAAACAGTCAGAATTCTTTGTATGTAGTCACCTTTTCCTTCTTTGATTTTTCCAAATGTGTCGGGCTCTGTGTGAGTCAAGAACTACACAGACGAAACAATAGAAAATACAAAAGAGTGTAAATGTAAAATGGTGTGGTACAGTCTATAACTGCTAACGGAGCACCGAGGACAGGCAGGTTAATGTGAGAGACAACTGGTGAATACTGAGCAACGGTAGTGGAAGCAGCAATCACTTTGGAACCTCCGCTTATTAGTGTATAACATCTAAGTTTCTTTTACAATATATACAATAAAAACAGCAAACTTCTCAGGATCCTAACGGTTAAATACATGTGAAATGAGCAGCTATCTTACACAGCCTGTGTCTCTAATGTTACTTCTATTGTGGCACATTCAACAGCACCCCATACTTCCCAGCCCAAACTCAATGGTTAGGATTTAGCAAGGCAGGTGGCATGAAATCCACAAAGGCTTGGAAGTGGGAAGATCTGTGGCATGTGCAAGAAACGTGAGAAACTGAAAGATACACGTGTTTTGTTGGGGATCAGTGATGGAGCCCAGTTTATAAGGAGTCTTGAGCACTCTGAGAAATCCTCATGGTCAAATAATTGTTGGTAAGGTGGGATGCCTGGGGAAGCAAGAAGGGAGTGTGATAGGGTACCCAAACCTGACTGGATTTTAGGGAGACAAAGAATCCACAAAAAAAGTGAAACATTGTCTCAGTTTATTCCAGAAGGCTAACATAACTCTTGATACCAAAATCCAAGACAAATAGCATCCAAAAAAAAAAAAGGAAGGAAGGAAGGAAAATCTAGGCCAGGCATGATGTGGTGGCTCACCCCTGTAATCCCAGCACTTTGTGAGGCTGAGGCAGGTGGATTGCTTGATCTCAGGAATTGGAGACCATCCTAAGCAAGAACAAGACTACATCTCTAAAAATAGCCGAGCTTTGTGGGCTTGTAGTGCCAGTTACTAGAGAAGCTGAGGCAAGAGAATGGCTTGAGCCCGAGTTTGAGGTTGCTGTGAGCTATGACACTAGAGCACGCTACACAGAGCAACTTTAGTCTCACTTTAGACTATTTCCCAAAATAAATAAAAAAGGCTTAAAGAGAAACTTCTCTAAAGAAGACAGACGCAAAATCTACAAACACATGAAAAAAAGCTCATCATCCTTAATCATCAAACAATCCTTTTTCTAAGTGGGCAAGAGACTTGAACAGAAACTTCTCTGAAAATGACAAACAAATGGCCAACAAACACGTGAAAAAATGCTTGTCATCTCTAATTATCATAGAAATGCAAATCAAAACCACTCTGAGATACCACCTACCTCCAGTAAGACTAGTGCACATCAGAGTCCCAAAGCTGCAGATGCTGGTGTGGATAAGGAGAGAAGGGAACACTACTACACTGCTGCTGGGATTGCAAACTAATACAAACTCTGTGGAAAGAAGTATGGAGAATTCTCAAAGAACTAAAAATTGCCCTTCCATCTGATCCTGCAGTCCTGTTACTAGGTATCTACCCAGAAGAACAAAAATCATTTTACCACAAAGATGTCTGCACCAGCATGTTTATTGCAGCTCAAATCATAATTGCCAAGTCATGGAATCAACATAAATGCCTATCAACCCATGAATGGATTAATAAGCTATGGCATATGTATTCCATGGAATACTATTCAGTGAAAAGAAAAGATGGAGACTTTACATCTTTTATGTTTAACTAGATGGAGTTGAAACACATTCTTCTCCGGAAAGTATCTCAAGAATAGAAAAAATATATATCAAATGTGCTTAATACTAATATGAAACCAATATATAAACAGTTATATGCCCATAGGAACAATTAAACACATATATAGTCTAACGAGGGTGAAGGGTGCAACGGAAAAGGGGAGGGCTTCTGGTATGAGGGTGGAGGGCGATTGGTGGAATCTCCCCTAATGTGCACAGTGGGAGGGCATCAGCAGCCCCCTGGGTGGAGGGCTCTTTTACAACTTGAACTTTACAACTTGAACTTGGAAGTCAGAACAATGTAACCTAAAAATTTGTACTCTCATATTAATTGGAAAAAAAAAAAAAAAAAAAAAGACAGGTTCTCTTTTTCTCACTGGGAGAATGAATCCATATAATATAATTAATAAACATTTATAGAGTTGTATGTATTCCTGGTATTTTTATTTTTTTATTTTCAAAGAAGCCTTTTAATTTAAATAGTAGAAGATAAAAATTCTTAATTTTAACATGATCCAATAGATAAATATTTTTTCTTGGTTATCACTTTCTTCACAATGTCAAAATCAGGGAAATATTTTATTTACTAACAAAAACGTTTAATGGTTTTAAAATCACCTTCAAACCATAAATTCATCAGAGGTAGATAATTTTTTAAGGTGCTAAGTATCAATCTTATTTTTCATCCCTACCTTCTTCTCCTCTGCCCCCTTCCTCCTTCCCTACTTCCCTTTCTCCTTTCCTTTCTCTCTTCTTTCCTTCATTCCCTCTCTGTCTCCCTCCTTTTCTCTCTTCCATCCTTTGTTCCTTTTTCCTTCTTTTTTGTTGCTTTTCAGATTGTAGTTGTTTTAGCATCTTACAGATATTAATAATTGTTCATTATTTCCCCTCTGATATGTAACTATGCTATATGACATTCTCATGTACATCACTGTTTCTGAGCTTTCCACTTACTTCACTAATTATTTTCCTTAACTTTGTGGAAAATTACAATTTTAAACAATTATAAACAGGAGGACAATTACACTTCCGCCCAGTGTGACTACTGTTTTTATTTTAAGAGAGTCTTGGTTATTCTTAGCTCTTTATTCTCACATATACAATTTAAGATTATTTTGTTCTAGAAAAATTTTGTTGGGAAGCTGAGTAAAATTTATTTGAATCTAAAGATAAAATTTGGGGAGAATTGATATCATCACAATACTACATCTTCCAATATACAAATTTAGGATAATTCTCCTTGTATATACATTTTTGTCAAGATTTTAAAATAATTTCTTTAGTTTACTTAGGAAAGTCTTACACATTTTAGTAGATGTAATCTTAGGTTTCTTACAACCTTTGATGATAAAATCAATGCTGTCTTTTTTTTAAATTACATTTTCTGTTTATTGCTGGCTTACAGAAATGCAATTGTTTTTTGCACAATGACTTTATAGGGTAAAAGTCTTTCCTTTTTTCCTCCACTATTTTCAATCAAAATTTACACTATCAACTGCAAAGCAGGTACAAGGAAGCAAAGATAAGACACACATAAATGGACAGAAAATTTATAAAATATTTAGAAATAATCTAATTTGTATGGGGAATATTTTTGTTTCTTCTGTAATTCCCCACTATACCAAGTCATTACTGACAAATAATAATTATTTATATATTATTTTATTTTGTTATTGCATAATTTAATCTTCTAGTCTTACTTGTGAACTTTTCTGAGTAAAATGACCTTATATTTTCCAATCTTAACTTTATCAGAAGAACAATTGGATATAAATATTTGTTAGATTAATGAGTCAAGACAATACCACTGACCCAACAAAGGACGAGAGGAGCATGAGGTGGTTCTATAGTTATGTATGTGGGTTTTGGTTGAGCCAACAACATGCCAACCCTCTGCGGGGTCCTTTTTAAATCATTTGTGCATTTGTAATTGCAAATTAAATCAAATTAAATGTAATTGCATTTAAATCATTTGTGCATTTGTAATTGCAACAAGGTGCCTGGGTTGACTGTTGTAGTTTAGAATTAGAGCCAAGGACAGACAGTAGCCTGACTATGAGCCCATGATATGACTTTATAAATTACTTCCATATGTTTAAACAATTTTAGCTTTGACTTTTCTTATTACAGCGTATTAATTAAGTGTACAAGGTTTAGATAAGACTTTTGTTCTGGTTTCACTTTTGCAAGTTTCTGCCGATTTTAACCTCCATTCTTATAGGTTCATAACTATTTGTGTCTGGCCTTTATGCTTGAAGGTCAACTTGACAGGTCATAAAGTCCTTGATTCACATTTTCTTCCTTTGAGTATCATAAATGTGTTGCACCAACTTGTCATCCATCTAATGACCTTAGAATTGGGAGCTTAAAACGACTACAGTTCTGGCCAACATCTTGAATTGCAACCATATAGGAGATCTGAAGCCATGTCACCCAATGCAGCCATTCCTGAATTCCTAAGCCACAGATGCAATATGAGATAATAAATATTTGTTTAAGTTGCTAAATTTATGAGTAATATATTACTAATCAAGAACTAATATAGTAAGCTTCTGGGGAAGAAGTACATCAGCAAGAGGAAGCATTTCCTTAAAGATTTGGAGTGAGAAGCATGAACGGTTATTCTAGAAACAGCGAGAAAACCAAGATAGTTGGAGCAGAGTGGGCCATGTGGCTAGAGACATGACTATCCAGGATTTACAGGCCAGGGTCATAACTTTGGCTGTACTTTGAATGGCCAGGGAAGATTGGAAGCATGATTCATTTGTGACTTTTTTATGACACTGACTGCTGTGTGGACAATAGACTATCAGAGAATAGCAGAAGTGGGGAAAGAGTGGGATCAGTTGGAAAGCTGATTTTTATTCTGAGAATATTATGATATCTCTACCAGTTGATGTTTAAACAGTTCTAGCTTTGAATATCAGCTTGGCTTTGTCATTACAATATATTAATTACGTGCACAGAGTTTTGTTAGATTTGATTTCACCATGCAGCTCCTACTGTTTTAAACCTGCATTCTTGGTGTTTATAATTACTTGCCTCTGGCCCTTAGGATTGAAGGTCAATAATGAAAACACTACTGGATTTTATGAATTTGGTTTATTTTTTATTTGCCTTGAAGCTTACTTGTCTATAAATAATTCTTAATTTCTAATTAATTAAACCACATCATAACAGTACTTTCACAAGTCAGACTTTGTGTAGATCACTATTTTTTCTAAATAATAACAGAATTAATCAATAGATTAAAATCTTTTGTTTCTCAAAATAATAACTGACGTAAAAATTGAGGAAAAATACACAGTGTCTTTAGATAAAAATCTTGATTTATTGCTCAATACATATATTTAACTGCTTACTAAATTTTTTATCAGCTTTCTCTGTTCCTTAGTGCAAAGAGTCATTGACTTTTCAGGAGTATAAGGGAAGGAGTATTTGAAATACCCTCTTGTAACTTGCTGGCATTTATTTTGTGTCCAGTTACATTTATTGATGTTAAAATATTTTAGTAGATAACTAAGCAATCACAAATCTTCAAAGGTCAGAGAAAGCCCAAAGAGTTTTTCAATAGGATTGAACCCTTAATAATTATAGAACAGAAATTTGAATTATGAAACTGTTTGCATGGTATCTTTAGGATTATTATATTCATGCTACAAGAGACTGTGTGAAATCTCATATATATATACACACGCACACATATATATATATACACATACACATGAATATATATATTTATATATATATACTTTTTTAAAAGAAAAAAGATAAATTTACTCATGAAGCAGGATAAAGGAACTTATTTTAATAAAAGCGCTTTCTTTTTACTATTTTTGTTGTTATATATTTTAGTGAGTATTATTAATTAAAAAAACTGAGAAAATAATCAAGCAGGTTTTAATGTTGGAAACAGAAACCACTCTAGATACTTAAGCAAGATTTTATTTAATATGGGAACTTAAATACTTTGTAAAATTATTGAATTGAGTAAACCAGCAGTTTCTAGGTTGGGACTCTTGGAATGACTCCAAAAACAATATAAAACTAATTCACTAGGGGAGCTGCCATGGCTCTTATCACCAGTTCTACCAGTTAAATCTGAAGTTGTGGTCATCTTCACAACAGTTTCTGCACACAGGGAATTAGAGAGTGGGCACCTGATGCTGCAAACCAAGCTAATATGGCTTGGATACTCTTGCCCCTCCAATTCTGATGTTGGAGCAGTGCTTTTTCTACAGCCTGCATATATCCATAAGCTAAATAAAACTCTTTTCTTTGTGAACTCTCTAGCTTCAGGTATTTCCTTTATGTCAATGCAAAATGAACTACACACAGGCATTATAGGATCTTTGTGAAAATGAACACTGGAAGCCATTACAGAGAAACTGTAACTTTCCTAACTGGTGGTGACAGCCGTAAATCACAGAAGGATTACTGCTGCCTTATTTGCACTTTCCATTTTTTTGTGGAAGGGCGTTTAATTGGTGGAACTCGAGGTACTTGAAAGTCCAGGAAAGACAACTTTTAGCTTTCCAACTTCTTCAAATACAAGGTGGATAAAAGAAAGGCTGAGAAAGTCAATCTAAGTATCAACCACTACATATTTAAATGTAGATTTTAGGACATACTGTAAAGAGCACCAAAACAAATTCTGGAAATTATTTTAAATTAAAATAAAGCAAAACATTATAGAATTTAGTTCTGATGTATAGTAGCTGGCATATAGTAGAAGGTTAACAGGTATTTCTGGAATAATTGAATGAACTCACAAGTTATTAAATACATGAGAAGCAAAATGCCATAACTAAAAAGATAGCTCATTTTCACATTCACTTTTAATTTTGATGATTTAGAAAATGCTCATGCTTCTTGATGCACAGAGGTGATAGGTATTTAACAAGCTTTTAGAGAATAGGAAGCTAAAGATGTCATTTTAAAAGGAAAGACATAAATTGATTTTCAAAATGGCATCACAAAATAAAACTGAATTTTGGATTAATATGTATGCTTTATAAATTGATGGATTTTCCTCAAGATATTAAGAAAACAAAGAATGGTTGGAAATAAAATTAAGAAAATCAAAGTATGTATAAAAAAATAAAAATAAAACTCCTAGAAAATTTCCCTCCTGTTTTATTACATTTTCTCACAGTTGTTGTTTTATTCCATAACTATTTATTTTACAATTTGGAATGTCCTATATTATAGTTTTACATGCTGCCTTTTTCAGATAGAAAAATATTAAGTATTTTTTATACTATTAAAATTATACAAAATAAACAATGTAACAACTGTGCAATAATTCTGTCATATGCAGAAAACATAATTCATTTTGTTGTTAATCTCATGAACCTAAAAGACAGATTTCTAAAAGAAAATGGTATTTGAGATTAGGCATTACAATGAGATAATGCATGCTATAATAAACTATGTACATATTTAGGGAGGTAAGGGAAGATTACATTTAGTAAAGGAAAAATGAGGAAGATAACCCAATTGTTTTTAGATAATTATCCTTGGCTACAAGGATCAAAAACAATGGTGGCACCAGTCTGTGATTGCACAGGTAGTTGCTGTGAATATGTCCTCACAGAAGTATTTTTGTGATATGACGTAGCCTTTGTGCAGGCTGTGATTTTTATAGAGTCTTCGGTGATAGCTCCTGTTATCAGGCATTTGCACACATACACGAGAGCCCTCCTTTCATGGTTTTCCCCAGCTCTATTTAGTATTTTAACACAAGTGACTCCACTATGTTTCTGACAACTTTCACAATCTTCTGTCATCCATTTGGGTTTGTTGCAATTTTTCACTATTTTAAAAAATGCTCTCTGGCAGTGTACACTGGCTCAGGCCTGTAATTCCAGCATTTTAGAGGCTAAAGCAGGAGGATTGCTTGAGACCCATAGTTTAAGATTAACTTGAGCAGCAGAACAAGAATTCTTCTCTACAAAAAATACAAAATTAGCCTGTTGTGGTAATGCTCACCTGTAGTCCTGGGTACTTGGAGGCTGAAGAAGGAGAGTTGCTCAGAGACCAAGTATATTGAGGTTGCAATAACAAAGACCCTGTCTACACCACCCTCCCAAATGCTCTCACATAAACATTTATTTTATCTAAATCTTTGAATGTAATTATTAATAATATAAAATTTCTCATGAATTCTCCCCAAGTTTTCTGCCTTTCTAATACTGTTAAAAGTTTTGTTTTAAAAAACTTTATACTTAAAACCAAAGACAAAACAAACAAACAAAAAAAACTATAAGACAATATTGTTGATGAACATAGAAAAAAATCTTCAACAAAATTCTAATGAACAACATACAACAATATATTAAAAACATTATTCACTGTATTCAAGTGGGATTTATCCCGGGGATGCAAGTATGATTTGCCATATAAAATCAATAAATGAATATGAAACATCACATTAACAGAATCTAGGACAAAACTCATGGGGTCATTTCAACAGATACCAAAAAACAGTGGAGAAGAAGATTCAACATGCCTTTATGACAAAAACTCTCAATAAACTGGGTATAGAAGGGACATACTTCAAAATAATAAAGACCATTTATGACAAACCCGTAGTTAGCATTATACTGAACAGGGAAATTCTGAAAGCCTTCTAAGATTTGGAGCAAGACAAAGATGCCCATTTTCACTTTTCTTTAAAATAGTACTGGAATTTTTAGCTAGAGCAATTAAGCAAGAGGAAGAACTAAAGGGCTTCCAAATTGAAGAGGAAGAAGTCAAATTTTCCTTATTCACAGATGATGTGATACTATGTTTAGATAAACCTGATGACTACACAAAAATAATGTTAGAATAGATAAAAAAATTCAGTAAAGTTTCAGGATACAAAATCAACCTATAAAAATATGCAGCATTTATACACATTACAGAAAGCAAACTGAAAAAGAAATCAAGAAAGCAATCTCATTTATGATAGTAACTCAAAATATAAAATACCTAGGAATAAATTTAAAGAAGTAAAAGAGCTCTACACAAAAATCTATAAAACTTTAATGAAAAAAATTAAAGAGGACACAAATAAATGGACATGGCTCATGTTCATGGATTATAAGAATGAATATTGTTAAAATACCCCCCAAATCTACAGATTCAATACAATCCCTATCAAAATATCAATACCAATGATATTCTTCTGAGAAATTAAAAAAAATCCTAAAATTTGTATAGAACCACAAACAGCACTGAACAGTATTGAATAGTTAAAGCAATACTGAGCGGATGGTGACTGTGGCTCAAAGGAGTAGAGCGCTGGCCCCATATACTGAAGGTAGTGGGTTCAAACCCAGCCCCAGCCAAAAAAAAAAAAAAAAAAAAAAAAGCAATACTGAGCAAAAACAACAAAGCTGGAGGCATCAAACTGCCATATTTCAAAATATACTACAAAGTCACGGTGAGCAAAATACCCTGGTAATGCTCTAAAGACAACAACATAGAGCAATGGAACAGAACAGAGAATAAAGAAATAAATTTATGCATTTATAGTCAACTCATTTTCAACTAACATGCCAAGATCATATATTGGGGAAAGAAGACTCTTTTCAATAAATGGTGCTGGGAAATCTGGATAACTATATGCAGAGGAATGAAGCAAGACTTCTAACCCTATCTCTCTCTCTCTGATCTCTTTAAATCAAAAGACTTAAATCTAAAACTTTGTATGCTAACCAAATTAACCCTCCTTCCATATCACTAAAAATTATTCATTTAAATTAATTATGAAAAAGAAACAAATGGAATGTAGAGGTATGCTACTCCAATGTCTGAAATTTTCAATGTGGACACTTGAGTGTAAAAGGTACTGTTTGAAGTTATTATGGATTAGGATATATTTTTCTGAGTCAAGTAGTATCAATATAGAACTATTATTAGATAGTTTAAAACATTTATCCTGTAGGGGTAGAGCAAGATGGCAGATTAGAAACAGCTCCTTTCTAGTCACTTAGAGCTAGACAGGAGAGCAAGAACTCTAGCCATCTCTGGCTGGGGAACCTTACACGGAGACATCACTCCAAGGGCATAGTGAAGCAGTGGAGCTAGCAAAGAGGTCTGGAGCTGAGGAAAACTACCACAGAAGATACATGCTTCCATAAGGGGAGGGTGTGGATGGCAAGCCTCATGGCCAACCCTCACTTGGAGGACTGGGAACATGAAAGCGCTGTTCTGCAGTTATTTGATTTTGGACTAAATGCTCAACAGAGCTGCCTTGGACGGCTTAAGCAAATGAGTGGACTCAAACAGCATCCAACCACTGGATTGAATACCAGGCAGGATGGATGTCTCATTGATTTGGCTACTAGCAGGTGCAGCACTGTGGGAAGGCTGTGCCAGAGAAATAGTCCGCAGTGTCCTAGTGCCCTGCTGACTCTGGCATGATCACTGAGCTTAGCCAGCCATCATTCGGGAAATTTGAGGGGACACTACGCTTTCGAAAAGGCTACTTTGTTGGCAGAAAGCACTGCTTGATATGCCTCTGAGGTACAAACTTTAGGACCCCAATCCAATGGTGTCTGAATGCTGACAAAGCAACCAAGCCCTGATTGAGGACAAATATGTCAGGCAGACATGACCAAATCTCTACTACTAGAAAGTGGCTTTCAGCCCTCGTTATATACATAGCTTTCAGCCTGTGTGTTATCCATCTCCTAGCACAATAGCAACACCTGGTGTCTGGGCAATGTAGTGCAATATGTAAATAGATGCATAATATGGTTATACACACACACACACACACACACACACACACATTTCTTTCATTTTTCTCCTTTTCACAACTTTTTTCTAAGTGTTTTTTTCTCTTTTTTTTTTTTTAGTTTGTGTGTATTTTAATTTTTTTTAATTTTTACTTTCTTTAATAGCAAGGGTTCCTCAATTTTGCTACAGTTTTTCAGCCCCTTTTGTCTTTATTCTTTTTTAACTTCTTTCCTTTTTTCACTCTTTTGGTAGAGATTTGTCTACTTTTTTATCTTTCTCACAAAAAAATTGTTATACAACAGCTAAGAGATTCCTTTTTTCTATATCTTATATAATTGCATTTAAAATTTTCTATTTTTTGTGTTTTTTATTTTTTTTTCTTATCTTCTTTTCTGTAAGTGTTGCAGGGTCACAGCATTAGTTTGGCTCAAAGAGGTCACAAGCTCATGGTCTAGAGCAGGGGTGGTGAACACGTGGCTAGAGCCGCATGCGGCTCCCGGCCAAAATGAATTTCGGCTCTTTGCCTCTTATCATTATTTTGTATACTGCGGCTCTTTGCCAAGTTTGGATTTTGTTATGCTGCTTCTGAGGAGGGACCTCTGAGGAGC